>VZTH01001468.1:186835-228890 GCA_013397815.1 Aleadryas rufinucha
GCCATTTTGGGCCCGTCAGCGCTCGGCGGCCGCGTGGAGCCCGTGAGGGGCCGGGGAGGCCGCGGGCAGGAGCTCGGCGTGGTCCGCCCGAAGTTCTCCTTTCTTTGGGCAGTAAGGGAGATAGGCCCCCATCGCCATCTGGTAGCGCTTTATAGTTTCCTCGTGTATTTATCTAAAGCAAAACAGGCCCCACGGGAGCCATCTACAGTGGGAAGAACGGCTTCTAGAAAACTATTTTTTAACCTATTTTTGTTGAAAAACCGGGTTTAAGGGGCGTTGGTCTAGAATCAGGTTGCAAATGAACAACTTTTCTTGCCAATACGGCTCAGATTGTGCTCTGATGCCTTCACCCGGATCAAGTTTGCTGCTTGTGTTGGGGTGTCTGGGTTAACACCAGGGGCCAGGGCCTTGCTCGTGACCAGTGTCACATATACAGATGGCCCTTCCATTGCTATTAGCTGGTTAGTTTTGAGTTCTGGAGTATTTTTAATGAACTGCAGAGGGAAAAGGGAAGGAAGATGCTTTCCCTTTACTATTACTGTGAGATTAATTAGGAACCAGTACAATATAGTGCTAAAGCATTGTTTTTAANCCCTGCTTTGGCGGAGGACTGAGCGGGACAGAGGCGCCCGAACGGCTCGGGATGGGCGCGGCGGAGCCGGAGAAACTTGGACCGGGACTANTTCTAGAAAACTATTTTTTAACCTATTTTTGTTGAAAAACCGGGTTTAAGGGGCGTTGGTCTAGAATCAGGTTGCAAATGAACAACTTTTCTTGCCAATACGGCTCAGATTGTGCTCTGATGCCTTCACCCGGATCAAGTTTGCTGCTTGTGTTGGGGTGTCTGGGTTAACACCAGGGGCCAGGGCCTTGCTCGTGACCAGTGTCACATATACAGATGGCCCTTCCATTGCTATTAGCTGGTTAGTTTTGAGTTCTGGAGTATTTTTAATGAACTGCAGAGGGAAAAGGGAAGGAAGATGCTTTCCCTTTACTATTACTGTGAGATTAATTAGGAACCAGTACAATATAGTGCTAAAGCATTGTTTTTAAAGGGTGCTATTCAGCCTCTGGCTATTTTTGGGCCTCCTTTCAGCCTTTTGATAGGCAGCTGGTGCTGAGAGCAGCTTAATTTTTCACTGCATAAATTTTAAAGCATCAGAGATTGTTCAGAGGGTCCAGACTTCACTCTGACACTATTGGATGAGCTGCAGTCATTGCAATAGAGAAATTGGTTACAGCATTTCCTAATTACAAGTTTTTGGTTAACACAGGTGGGTTTTCTATGGGCGTTTTTAATAGAAATGGGAAGTAGTTTTGAAGTTTTTATTAAAGAGCCCAGAGGCTGAATTCTAGAAATGCCTTGGACATTCAGGTGTAGCTCTCTGGACATGGGTTGTCCTGTGGAGCACAACTTAGAGTGGAATATTGCTGTGATGACGTAATTTGCGTCTTATCCAGTGCTCATTGACAGTTGCCTGCTGTCAGCGTGCTGGCACTGCTGAGCTGACGACTCCTTCGTTCTGAGCAATATTTGAGGAGTTGCAGTGACAGGAGTTTACTTTACCTGCACTGAAGGGTTTGTGCTTCCCCAGGCTTGCGCTCGGCCGCTGATCTCCGTGTACTCCGAGAAGGGGGAGGCATCGGGCAAGAACGTGACGCTGCCCGCGGTGTTCAAGGCGCCCATCCGGCCCGACGTGGTGAACTTCGTGCACACCAACCTGCGCAAGAACAACCGGCAGCCCTACGCCGTCAGCGAGCTCGCAGGTACGGCTGCACTGCCTGGGCCTTCAGTACAGGGGGTTCACAGGGAAATAAAGCTGGGGTTGGGATAAGAGAAGCATTTGTCAGTGGGGTTCTGTATAGAAGGCAAGGCCAGTTATTAACAGTCTGATTTAAAATGGTTTGAAATACAGTGGTTTTATTATTCTGAGGAGCATCAAGGTGTTGTTTTGGGGTGCTCTGGGGTCTTATCTGAAGTACATGCTGCTGAAAGTATCACAGTGCCAAGGTCCTCAGGTAGAATCCTCATTCTTTGCAGGAAAAGCATAAAATGTCTGAAAATGTTTCAGGTGAAAATCCCTTCTCCACACTGACTTAGTGAGACTTCCCTAAGGCATTTGCCAAGGAGCAACTGCTGCAAATGGGCATTTGTTAGAGTTGCTTCTGTTGTTGGTGCAAATAACTTCTGCTTCCCAAGAAATCTCTACTAGGAACATGCCTTTGTAGCCTTATTTCTAAGTTTCACATAAACATTTTAACTCGCTAGGTATAGCAATGCCAAGTCAGACCTCCAGATGGAGGATCAAGCTTAAAATAAGTGTCTTAAAAGATTTCAGGTCAGAATCGAGTATATTAATAGACTAGGATTAAGTTTTCCTGATCAAGATTTGCTTTGCTGAAATGATGAGATTCCACTTCATTGGTCCGTGTTTCTGAAACACATGATTGTGTGGAAGTTCTGATTGGTTCCCTGAGTTCAACATCCCTCTGACTTTGGGAGAATTGCAGTGATGTCACTCTCGGAATGAACCTCTCTCTGTTGCAGGTCACCAGACCAGTGCCGAATCATGGGGTACTGGGAGAGCCGTTGCTCGAATCCCGCGAGTCCGGGGTGGTGGCACTCACCGCTCTGGCCAGGGTGCCTTTGGCAATGTATCCTTCCATGGCTGTGCTGGCTTCGGGGGCACTGAACTCAGCCAGCAGAAAAGTTTTTAATTACCTAAATGTGAGTTGGAATCTTTCTTGAGGTAATGGCTGCAGCTCAGACTTGATGTGATGTGATTCCCACTGTCGAACCACATGACCCGTTCTGTCTTGCCGTGATGTCGTAATTTGCGCCTTACCCTGTGGCCAGGGACAGTTGCCTGCTGTCAGAGTCCTGGCACAGGTGGTTGACGACCCATTAATTCTGAGCAAGCAGTAAAGAGTCTCTTTGGGATAAGAAGGCTTTAAAACAACAAGAAGTTGTTCTTAACTGCAGCTCCCAGATGTGTCGTGGTGGCCGCATGTTCGCCCCGACCAAGACCTGGCGGCGCTGGCACCGCAGAGTGAACATCATGCAGAAGCGTTACGCCATCTGTTCTGCTCTGGCTGCCTCTGCCCTCCCAGCTCTGGTCATGTCTAAAGGTGGGAGTTCTGCCTCTGGAATTGTCTGAGTCAGTGTCAGCTACTGTGTGATGTCTCAAGAGGAGTCTTACAGTGTGGTTTGATTTCTGTTCACGGAGGCAAAGATTTGCTCAATACCCAGGCACACAAAGTCCTGTATGAGACAGACCGGTAGGACTCCTCTGAAACTTCACTGCTCTGGTTACTGTGCCTGACTTTATTTCATGAATTTCTATCATTAATTTAATTTCTCATGTATCATTTATGAATATACAAAGCAATAACCATGAGGAAGGGGTCCAGCCAAGGTCAGCGAACAACATGGTGTCCTCTGAAATTCTCTCTAGGCCACCGCATTGAGGAGATTCCAGAACTTCCTCTGGTTGTTGAGGACAAGGTTGAGGGCTACAAGAAAACCAAGGAAGCTGTTCTTCTCCTGAAGAAACTTAAAGCTTGGAATGACATCAAGAAGGTGAGTTGGGAAGGTGTGATCAGAAGGGCAAAACACAGGTGATTTGACTGTGCTGTTTAATTAGAGGAGGAATTCCAAATAGTTCTATATTTTGACTCTCAAGAATGATGAACTTCTCACTGGTCCGTGTTGCAGATCTGCAGTGATGATGGTGAAGTTCTGACTGAAGGGATTCATTGTGTCTCACAGGTGGGCTGTGGGCTGTTGGGATATTCACAATTTCTCCTTTGCCCAGGTTTACGCCTCCCAGCGCATGCGGGCTGGGAAGGGCAAGATGAGGAATCGCCGCCGCATCCAGCGCAGGGGACCCTGCATCATCTACAATGAGGATAACGGCATCATCAGAGCTTTCCGGAATATCCCAGGTAACTGCCTTGGGACACACTCACTCTTCTCTTGGGAGACTGCCTGGAATGATGAGATTCCACTTCATTGGTCCGTGTTTCTGAAACACATGATTGTGTGGAAGTTCTGACTTGCTGCAGTAGCTGATACGTTCTTTGTAAGAACCTGTTCTGGTGGTACTGAGGGTGTTTGTGACAAGTGTTGCAGCTGTTCCCAACCCTGAACTGTGTTTGGGGCAGTTAAAAATGAGGCTGCTGAGTTTGCTACCGGAAAAAGGCTGATTATCATTATTATTAATTTAAAAATTCAATAGATGTTCATACAGAGGTGTATGTAGCTCTGTAATGTCAAAGCCAAAAAGCCCCAACCTCTTTCTGCATCCTGTCTATTGCTTAGTCTCACATTCCTCGATTTTAATTACAAATTAAAGGGATTGCTTTGCCTGGTTTCCTGCAGGAATCACTCTGCTCAACGTGAACAAGCTGAACCTGCTGCGCCTCGCTCCCGGGGGCCACGTGGGGCGTTTCTGCATCTGGACAGAGAGCGCCTTCCGCAAGCTGGACGATCTATACGGCACCTGGCGCAAGGCTGCCACGCTCAAGAGTGACTACAAGTGAGTGCAGCCAGCCCAGCAGGCTGGGGGAACAGCCCCCTTTTTCCCAGGAAAAGGGATACTGGGACTTGCTCTTAAATGCCTGGTTTTGGTGAATTAGCTGTGGTTTTATCACCCACTCACACTCTGAATGTTGGTTTCGCAGCCTGCCAATGCACAAGATGACCAATACAGATATTGGAAGAATCATGAGAAGCCAGGAAATCCAGAAGGCCCTGCGTGCTCCAAAGTAAGTGATTTTATTTAATGAACAAAGGCTTTGCAGGGAGAATTGAAATCTGTTTTGGGCTGGGATTTCTTAATTTCCGGGTATAAACACAAGGAATTGCAGTTGTCCCGATTTCAGGGATAATTTAGCACAACTGATATTGTGAGATATGCTGATGATACAACATGTCTGTGCTTTTCAGGAAGAAGATTCAGCGCAGGGTCCTGAAGAAGAACCCGCTGAAGAACCTGAGAATCATGATCAAGTTGAACCCGTACGCCAAAACCATGCGGCGCAACACCATCCTGCGGCACGCCCAGAACGTGAGTGAGGGCTGCCACAGGCGGGGCTGGGTCTCGTGATTCACGTGTTGCACTGATTGATGATCTCTTTGTCTGTTCTAGCACAAACTTAAGGAAGAGAAGAAAGCCAAGGCCCAGGCCAAGCTGGCAACCAAGGCCCCGGCTGCACCCAAGGCAGAGCCCGCTGCCAAGAAGGCCAAGACAGCCAAGGCAGCCAAGCCCGCGGCGAAGGCCAAGGCTGCCCGCGCACCGCGGCCGCGCTCCGCCACGGGAGGGGCCCTCCGCCGGTTTCGTTCGGTGAAAGGTAGAGCAGGGAATTGCGGCGGGATTTCAGGTGTTCTGTGAAAGTGCGACCCATCTACGGTACTCTGAGAGGTAGAGTACAGCTCTGAGAGGTAAGTGTAATTGTGATGCATGTAGGGTACGTTAAGAGATAGATGTGAGTGCATGTAGGATATATCTTTAAAGAGGTACCTGTAATTGTGAGTCTATGTATACATTAAGAGATAAATGTGAGTATGTAGGATACACCTCTAAGAGGTAAATGGGAGTGTATGCTTTGTTTTAGCTGATGGATGGAGAAGGGATAGTTTGAGGTAGTGGAACTAAAGACTACTTGGGTTTAGAGACTCATGGGTATTGTAGTAAAGGAGCTTAGAACAGAATTGCAGGAGATTTAACAAAGCTTTTCCAAGACTGACGGGTAAAAAACCCCGAAATTCTGAGTCAGAAATGTTAAGGAGTGTCAGATAGCCCGGGCTGTGTGCCGGGGTTGGCAGGTCTGATGTGTTAATGAAGGGCCAGGAGTGATGAGTGCCGCTCCCTGCAGGTGGAGGAGCTGGCGCTGCAGNTGTCCCTAATAAACGCTGTTGGAACAGAGAAAGCCGTGTGGTGTGTGGGTGTCTGAGCAGGCGCTCAAACGGAAACTCTTCCGGGAAGAGAAGGAGAGGAGGGAGGTGTGGCTGAGCCCGGCAGTGCGCGGTTCCCACTGACGGGCCGCGGGTGCTGTGACCGGCAGTGGCCGCGCGGTGGCGACTGCGGCGCGCTGCTGNTAATTGTGAGTCTATGTATACATTAAGAGATAAATGTGAGTATGTAGGATACACCTCTAAGAGGTAAATGGGAGTGTATGCTTTTGTTTTAGCTGATGGATGGAGAAGGGATAGTTTGAGGTAGTGGAACTAAAGACTACTTGGGTTTAGAGACTCATGGGTATTGTAGTAAAGGAGCTTAGAACAGAATTGCAGGAGATTTAACAAAGCTTTTCCAAGACTGACGGGTAAAAAACCCCGAAATTCTGAGTCAGAAATGTTAAGGAGTGTCAGATAGCCCGGGCTGTGTGCCGGGGTTGGCAGGTCTGATGTGTTAATGAAGGGCCAGGAGTGATGAGTGCCGCTCCCTGCAGGTGGAGGAGCTGGCGCTGCAGTCCATGATCAGGGCCGGCGAGGAGAACGTCCCTGTCCCCCTGTCAGCCCTGGCCGAGGACACTCAGCAGGTAAGGGGGTCCCTGGAGTGGGCAGGGGGCCCCATGGCTGGGGGTCAGTATGAGCAGAGCTGGGCTGTGCGTGGTTTTCCTGTACAGTTCCTCGTGTCACCTCATTTATGCTGCTCATCACCGCAAAGCTCAGCTGTAAAATGTCTGATTGTTGCTGGTTTGTTTCAATGGTTTCACCTTTTCCTATTCCCAAAAGCAGCACCGTGTTTCCAGGGGGGTTGGGAAATACCTGCTTGGTGTAGCTTCAGTTCACCATTTATGAAATGCTTTGTCTAATACTTGTGACACTGGGGTAGCACTGGTGGTGGGGATGGAGGCACAGGTGCTGCAGCTTTTCACTCAGTCTGTGCTCAGCCTGACCCAGATGCAGCTTTTCCGTGGAGATCAGGGAGTTGTTGCTGTGATGGGCTCTAAGTCAGCAGTTCCTGCTCTGAGATCTTTAATTAACAGTGACTTGCACAGCTTTAACAGTGATGTGAGGAGCATTCAGTATCTGTGCTGGGTTTGGTAATCAGCTCTTTTCTCATGACAGACTCTTGGGCAGATGGACAATGAGGCTGCCATCAATCAAACCGAGTTGCACCTCAGCCTTCAGGATGATAAAGAGGAGGAAGAGGAGGAGGAGTCTGATTCTTGAGAGAAAAAAATCAGAGATGGTTTTTAATACAGACTCAGGAATTTCTTCTTCATTCATTTAAAACTCACCAACTGATTTCCATTTTGTGCTGTGTGTGGATATGAACTATTTGATATATCAGAGTCGAGGGCAGTGACGCTGAACATGTGAATGTCACAGGCTGGGCACATCTTGACTCAGATGTTGAAAGAATGAAAATCTGCTGCACAAATATGTAGCATAATCCATTCCACATTTCAAACCTAATGTAGCTCTTACAATATCTTTGTATGTGGAAGGAAGAAGTAATTGATCAACCAGACTAATTTAACACGTGCACTAAAAGCAATAACTTGTCTGTTCTCACTTCCTGATGTGAGAAGCAGATCCAGGTCCTGGCGGCTGGTGCTGAACCAGTGAATTACATTATAACCTCATTTGCCTAAACTGGGAATTTAAGATACAGAGTGAGAAAAGATGTGTCCAGGGCTTGTCTCCAGCCTTCAGCTGCTGTGTTCTCAGTGACATGGAAAGCTGGAGTTACTCCCAGAGTCCTCCCAGTGTCAGCCCAATTCTCAGCACAGCAGGGAGGTCTCTCTGTACCCCTGGTGCTCTTCAGTTCTGTCACTCTGTCCCAGAGAAGGACTTTCTACTTCTGCTCTTCCAGAGTAGCAGCCAAGGAGCCTTTAATTTGTCCACAAATTGCAGAGTAAGAAATGATCCGTGGTGCTTGTAATAAGGAGCTAATCCTCTTAAATCGGTGTTATTTTCCTTTTCTCTCATTGTAACCTCACAAATCAAGGCACGGACACCTGCTTTCATGTGATCCTCAAGGAGGAGCATTAGGAATTTAAGAACTCAGTTATAAATGGAAAGTGATGAGAAATCTCCACAATTTTTGCATTTGGAAGTGTCTGGTATCCTGGGGGTGGTCAGAAGACAGCATCCAGCCTCCAGTGAGTTCCTGCCACTGTTTAATGAGTGTTAATTTGGCTCTTGTTTGGCTTTTACCAATGGAAACTGTTGGGATGTAAATGTGGCTTTTTCCGGTACTAAAGACTAATTGGGCTTTGAGGATCCTGGATGTCTTAATGAAGGAACTTAGAACAGGAAGTAAGATGCTGTTTAACAAAGCTTTCCCAAGCCTGACAGGTAAAAAAGCTCCAAAAGTCTGAGCCAAAATGTTATGGTCAAATAAGCCCTTGCAGTGATGTGTGTGAAGAGCTGGTTTGGGAGGAGCTCAGGAGCCATCCTGGCCTTCCCTGGCACCTTGCAACTTCAAAAGGTAATTCGGACTGTTGAAAAAATGTTACTTGTGCCCAGCATGGTCCAGAGTAGTTTTCATGGATAGAATTCCTGCTGCTTTTGTGAACGAGTCCCTTGCTTTTGGAACAGCCCAGTTCTAGTGCATGTTGCAATAAAGTTCTTTTCCTGCTGTCCTTACACAGACCTGTGCTTGCAGTGGCCACATTATTGCTGTCTGGGGGGCAACCCAGAGTGGGAGTTAAACCTCTAAAACCTTGCTGTGGATTTCTTTTAGTAAACAGTAAAAGGTTCTGGTGTGGTTCTGTTTACTGGGTGTAGGTAAAGTGCAAGGAGGAGTTTAATTTCTACCCTCCCAGCTGTCACTGCAGGTCTCATTGGAGCCAGGAGAAGCTGGAGGAAGCCCTGGATGTGTCAATGAGACATTTCCTGCCACTGCTGAGCCCAGGGCTGTGCCAGCCCTTTGATACCCGATCCTGTTGGCCATGTGGAAGTTCATGTCCCGCTGCTGGGGATTCCTTTGGGGGAAGAATTTCAGGCATTTCCTCATCCACAGCATCCTTCCAAGGAGCTGGAATTTATAGTGCAGTGATCAGATTAAAGACCTTGGTCAAGTTTTAAAAAAAGCTTCAAGAAGTTACTTGATAATATATTTATTAAGAGAACCCATTGCTAAACATCTGAGAGAATAAAACAATAAAGGATTTTCATACACTTTTAGACACTAAACACAGTTGTCATGAATCTTTAGGTTAAAAGAAAGCAAAGTGCTTGGATCATTGTCTTGATTCCATAGGACACTTCCAAGAACTAACTTTTAAAAATCAATTAGAAAGACATACATCACTAAATCCAAGGATGATGATATGTTTGAAAAATAAATATAGAAATATGAACAAGTCTACAATTAGAATATTGCCCTGTGCATTCCAAGAAATGCAGAGCTCTTGCCTTCTTCACCTGCAAAGAGAGAGATCTCTAGACAACAGCAAAATTGGAGCCAGGAGGCCTAACTTTCGGGTACAGCTGGGCAGCAGCAAAGCATGCTCACAGACAGGCTCGGAGCATCCTGATCCCGAGCCCGGGGAGCTCAGGGAAAGCATGATTGAAGTACCAACGATTTACAAAGAGTCTTGATAAAGTTCAAACAAGCCAGGGGCCAACCTCCCCCAGTGATATTTTCATTAAGAAAGAATATCCATAATCACCTAAAATCAGCAAGCACTGGAACTTACACAGCTTACATTTGGTCAGTGAACAACGGAACCCGGTACGATACCAATTAGTTTAGGACAAGATTTAAAACCGTTTGGCACATGCTATCAAGACATTCTTCCTTAAGAGGTGAAATACATGTTTGAACAGGTACAAGCTGAGGAAAGAGGACCAGAAGAGCATCGTTGTCACCAGAGGTACAGTCCAGGAGCTGCCCCCGGGCTCAGACGCCGGCAGCGTGCGTGGGGGTGCTGGGCTGGTTAAGGCCGATGGTGGAGCAGAGCCACCCCGCAAAATCCACCTCCTCCGCCTCGGATCTCTTAATGAAAGCATGGATCTGGGCACAGGAGAACAGGGTCAGACTCAGTCTGCTCAGGAACAGCCCTCAGGAACACCCAACACAATAAATCCACTTGGAGCAATCAAGCTGTAAAACTTTACAAACCACGTGGAGAGTTTTCCACAGAACTGCAGCAACGACCAGCACAGGGCAAAGGATCCCAGAGGAATCCTGCCACAGTGCCTGCTGCAGAGCACTTACACCACATCACTGATAAGGGTGTGACTCAGCCACTCGAGATAATACTCTGGAAAATGTCTGCCTGGGCACTAAAAGGCTTTTTGAAACAGAAAGAATCGCTTTGCATTTTGCACCATTATTGTACAGCAGGATGGGGGCAGGGAAAACCTGATTTTTTGCAGTACAGATGAAGTCCTGGCCTTGCACTTTAAAAAGATTCATTAAGACTGATATGGTTATTTCATACAGAGAAAAAAGCAGGACTTGTGTTGAGTTCTACAGATTTTGCAAGACAAAGCTGGTAAAAAAGACAGAAATTTTGTGTTTCCCAACAGATGATAAAAATGTATTTAATTAGTCCATATGGTATGTGGAGCTTTGTTCTTTTGTCCTTCTAAAAGTATTAATCAATACTTTATTATTAACTAACAAACTCAAGAGAGAGTTCTTTTGTTAATTAATTCAAGTCACCCATTGTGATTATCAAATGGCAGACTGACAACCCAGCAGAGTTTTGGTGTCCTTGACAGTCCCTGTTGTAGGAGGGTGTGAAACCTGCAGCCCCTTGATCTCTAGCTCAGGAAAGCTGTTCCTCCTCAAGCTGAGCTGCTCATGGGCCACCAGCTACCCGCGAGGCCACCTGCTCTGATCTGCTCTGGGCCAGCTGAGGAAGCCAAGCTGCCTGGAAAGTGTTCTTAGATCAAATTAAAAACCTTCACTTACCATCAGCTGCTTCAAGTCGGCTCTCTCAGCAGGATTTTTAATTAAACTAGGAAAACACAAAGCATTACACAGGTTACATTCTATTATGTTTTAAAGTAAGGCTTGAGTTGTGCCGTGTTGGTTGTACTGCTCTGGTCTGATCACAGCACTCGATCAAAGCATCAGGTGCCTCTCAAACAGACATGGGAGCCTGCAATTCCCTTCTGTGGCTTCCACAGCTCTAGGTCAGAAATCCTGAGTTGTCTGAGACTGATGAGTGTCTAAACCAAGCTGGAGAGATAAATTCCATCTCAACTAAAACAACATTAACCACTTTATCCCTCATGTTTTTTCCCCCAAGTCTCTTCAAGATCATTATCAAGCAGGGCTATTGCATTACTGTCCTTCCTTTTGGAAGCTGTAAATAAATATACTTAATATATAAATGAACTTTTGAAACTGCAATGAGCTGCCTCCCTTAGCACTGGTTCAGTGCTGGCATCACTGAGGTGCAACTGGAAAAGTAAAGAGATGGGGGAATGGCTGCTGGGATAAAGGTGTTGGTTCCTGGGGAAGAAAAAACATCTGGAGCCTGCAAGATTCTGCATCCCACGGCACAGCCACTGCAGGATGATGTGCCTGAGCCTTGGAGAAGCTGTCTGTGGGTCACTCCCTAAGGCTGGGAAAGGACTACTCTGAGCTGCACACAGCAGCACAAATTCAGTGCTAAAACATCTCTGAGCCTTGGGGTTCCCCTGGATGCACAAGTTGCCTGTAAGATGAACTTCAGGCACATTAACACCCAAAGAGGATTATGCTGATTGCAATGCCCTTACATTTGCCCTGGCCTGGAGCAGGGACTCCGACTGCCAAGTGCCTGACAGGCACAGACAGCAGGGCTGACCCCAGTGTGTCCCTCTGCCACAGAGAAAATACAGAGAAAATACTCACCATTTGTTAACAAAATCTTGAAATTCAGAACCAAAGACACCATTGGGCAGTTTTGGAGGTGGCTATAAAGAAATAAATTTTAAAAATCAGCAATCATTCAGCATAACTAACACATGATGATACACAACCTACCCAGGGAGCTACCAGTTACATGTCCCACATCTGAGCAAAGCTGCAAAACCCTGGCTGATTTGGATTATTACTCCCAGCTGCAGGACTTCAGGTGTTTCAGTAATGAATCAGAGTTTCCCTGGTATGGGGTGGGTTTTGGTCAGTTGGTTGTTGTTTTTTTTCTCCCCCCACACCTGAATGGGGTGAGCACAGGCCCAGCTCTCATTAAAGAAGGCTCAGAGCACTAATTAGCACCCTGTCATTCTCCACACTGCTAAGGGAAGATGCCCTGCACATCATTACTTCCATAATCCTTTTGATCTGAATTTTCTGTCCCTGGGAATGAGTTTGTTCAGGCTCTGAATTCAAAAATAATTCTGACAAATAAAGAAGGGGGACTACATAAACCTGCACGTTATTGCCTTGTCCTCCGGGACACTGCTGCAGGACCAGGGTTAAGTTTTCACCCTTACACTGAGTTACTTTTATGTACAGAGCAGAGACAAGGCCTGCACTCCTCACTCTGTGGTGCACAGCCTGTGTTGGAGGCAGCAGCTCCTGCTGAAGATGTTTGTGCTAAATCAGAGGTGGCACAAGATAATCTTGCCAAACTCTCAACTACTGCAAGCTTTTCAGCCCAAACTGACTCCCTCAGGGATGCTGCAAGAGCAGGACCACAGCAGCTGAAGTAATTCAATGCTAACTCTATTCCCAGAGTTAGTGCTGGCAGATTGGGGTGTTATATAATATGCAAAATAGATTTGTAATCTGAGAGAATTGTGCAAGCAGATGAGTTACAGAAGCACTTTATCAATTTATCAGTGGCACAGGCAATGCAGGGACCCAGACATCAACTGTGCTGTTTAAATGGGTGAGTTGGACAGTTTTCAATAATTGATCCAGCTGGAACAATTGTTATCCAGCTGCTACAAACAACAGCTAACATGAACATGCTTTATTTTTTTAGAAGAACAGAAGCAGTGGAGTCACAGAAGTTTCAGTGGTACTTGTGAAAATACTGGAAACAATCAATTCTAAAATATCAATCTCTAACTAGCCTTGGAGCTCAGCTATTTGAAAGATAGGAGAATTGTGAATTAGGTTGGTCGTAAGGCTAAACCAAACTAAATAGCACTAATCCCACAGTCCCCCAAATTCCAGGATGCTTTAAAAATTTACAGTTGTAAAGTGCAGATTTTTAAATTTAGAAATTACCTCATTGACAATGTAATCCAGAAGTTCAAAGATTGCCATTGGGGGTCTGCTGTCTGATCCATAGGCTGGGAAGAAATGGGAGAAGTGGAATCAGCGTTACTCCCCCTCCATGGCAGGAGCGCTTTAGGAAGCCCTAGTCTGACACTATTGGCACCTGGCACCCAGCAGAATTACAGGAAAAGGTGCAACAGCATCAGGGTAATGCTTGCATGCAAGGAGACATTTTCAGGTGTGATCCAAAGCATTCACTTCACTGGGAATCATCCTGCTGCACTTGGATCAGCATCTTGGAGAGACCCAGAGCAAGAGTGGGATCTCAGTAACGGGGCTGTTCACAAGAACCACCAACAAAAGGCTCTTGGTGCTCTGTTCTCACATGGCTCCTCACAGTGAAGCTGAGCCACGTGCCCAATGCAACCCTGATATTTGAAAAGTTTAAAGCCCCACTGTGCAGAACAAGATGAGATAAGAAAAACCTTGAGGCTGACAGAGAAGTGTACTGGAAATGAATTTAAGTGTGAGAACTCACAGCTCATCGGTCGGCCGGGCGCTCTTTGCCTAGGCGAGGTCTCTGTGACTGGGGAATCCCCCTCCACGGGGCAGCCAAACATCAATTCCAGCTCCTTGGAGTCAGGAGGGGGAATGGGGTACCTGCCAATGGCCATTTCTACCAGGGACAGCCCCATGCTCCAGATATCCGACTGCACCGAGTAGTGAGTGCCCTGCAGCCTCTCCGGCTGCAAAACAAAGGGGAGGGGAGGAGACACAGGTTTGTAACAAGACATTTTAAAAAAATTACATTCTGCAATAACCTGGATAAAGTAAAGGATGAAACCCCAACTTATCAGTACAGCACATTCAAATGAGTGACTTATTGGTATTTTCCTGGAAATCTGTCCTCTGAATTTCCTGAAATTCCCCAAACATGCCATCACTGCAAACAACTGTGAGACTTCTCAGAAATTATGCTCTCATGTGCTGTTTCATTTCTTTAGCACAAATCTAATGGAAGTATTACACAAGGCTCTGCAGGCAAGATCAGACTCAACCGAAAATATATTTTGTATTGTCTTTAGGAGATTCACACACTGTAAAGATATTTAAGTATGGGATTTTTTTGGTCAGTTGAATCATGATCAGAAGTGTATCTGGCTATTCCAGTCCCACTGCTTCACAGATCCTCAGTTCTGAGCAGTGTATCCACCTCCTGCTTCTGCCAAAACCAGCAGAGGAGTGCTGCACTCACTCCTTTTGCTTAATTTTGGCACCTGCTTTGTCAGTCTATGTTCAGTGCTGAATATGGTTCCTGAAATTATTAATACATTGATCTACTTCACTCTTAGATCCATTTTTACTAAGAGTTCTCAAAGAAAATGTTCACTTTTCTGTACTTTTTTAAATCAAGCTCATATTTGACCAAAATGGTGTAGATTCTTCTCTGATTACATGCACATAATGGAAAAATACATATGTAATTTGAAACTTCCTCTCAGAGAATGTGAGAATGCAGTAAAGCCTCCTCCTGCTCCCATAAGGGGGTGATGGTTTTGTTTAACTAGTTTTGTAGCATTTACTGAAATTATATTTGAGTTTTCTCCAGTGTCCCACCTCAGTCAGTTCCAAAGCCATCTGGACAAACTACGCAACTGCTGGACAACAATGGACATGCCCAAACCCCAGGATTTTCATAAGATATAAGTGTAAAGGAAGGTGGGTGGATGAGAAAAAGCAGGAAACAGAGAGAGCACTTGTTACACAAATATAATTAAAATCTAGACATTTTTTCAAGTTAAACACTGTTGTTTTTACACACTTCCATGTGGTAGAAAGGGATGTTTGGCAGGTAATAATTCTGTATGTTTGTGTCTGGATAGAAGTGTGCAAAGGGAGCTTTGCAAGAGCAGATCCTTCAAACACTACCAAAACAAAATCCCCCTTATGGTCTGTGATGCCAGAGAGCAAAGCCAAACCTCGGTCTGTAAAAACAATAAATGGAAGAAAACTGAAGGCAGACAGCACTTGGCTCTCATCCCTTCTCCTGAAATAGACAGGGAAAGGCAGCAGAGGGGATGAGCTGGAGATGTGGATTTGGTTTTGCTCATTAGCAACAGCCCCCAGATGTGAGAACTTAAACCCTAGCTTGATTTCAGCATGTCACCAAGATGAAATGACGCAAAGACAATGCAGGTCTCACGCTGAACAGAAGCAGCATTAAAGCTTTTTTCCCCTTTAAGTCTAAGCCCACACAGTTTTAATCCTACAGCCAGAGCTGGGAACAACTGCACCAGTTAATTGTGTGCTGAACAAGGTGTGTGAGAAAAAAAGAGCTGTTATTTCCATTAGCTGGGGCTTGCACATCACACAGAGAGCTCGTCTGGAGAGAAGTTCCAAGGTGTTCCTCATCCACAGGAACACAGAACACTCTGGAAACAGTCCCAGATTAATTCCTTGCCCACACCAGCCACTCCCAGGATTTCTCCTGTTGCTGCAGCCACGCTGGGATCTGGGAGCAGACACACCAGGAGCTGGTAAGGCAGCACTTTGCCTACAGAGTGACCCCAGCAAATGCTGGAGTGGGAAGAGAACCACACTTCCTAAGGAAAACAAACCATAAACACTGGGCTTTTCTGGGAGACACACGTGTACAACCCCCAAATGCAAAACCTGACTGGGTTCTGCACTGCAGACACAGTCCCATCTCTTCTGAGTGTTATAAATATTCCGAGTGCTTGGCTTTTCCTGCAACAGTTATTCCCGCACACACACAATCTGATATGACACCGGAATATTCCTGGAATGCAGAAGAGCTGAACCACAAACAGCAGCAGGAACAGCAACAATTGGTTCTTGTTTGATCACCAGAATTGGGACAACTCAACCCTAACAAACTCAGAGGTGTGAAATCTGTACTTAAATCTGTACTTACAGACATGTAGGAGCGTGTGCCAACAAAGGAGTTTGCCATAGAATCTATCAGCTGTCCACTGACACCAAAGTCACAAAGCTTGATTTCACCTCTAGAGTTTACCAAAATGTTGGATGGTTTAACATCTGGGAAAAAAAAGGAATGGATGATTTAAGACATAAAAGAGGAAATTCGACAATGCAAGGTGAGAATTCTCATGTGCCTCCCTTTGCTTCCCTTCCATGACACAATTCTGTCCCTTCTCTGGGAATCATCAGAGATTTGGGTCCCTCCCAGGCCCATTTCACAGACCCTCTATTGAACTGCAGATACATAAAAAGAAATATTTGAAATTACACATGCAAAAAGGGTTGTCAGCTTTTTGATTTCATCCTATTTCCTGGCTTTTAAATATTAGATTTGAGCATCCACATGGTCCTTGCAGATAAATGATCTCCTTTGAGATAAATAAGTGTACAACAGCATAACTTCTCTTGAATGATGATCCTTTTGCCTAGAAATGATCACTAAAGAGGCCCTCCATATTTATTTTACAAAGGTCAATGAACTGCAGTGGCCACACTATCATTCCTTCATATCTGCATAGGAATAAATCATCCTATGGCCAAACCTGGAGGGGATTCTTGTTTTCTGGGTTTGGTTGGGTTTTTTTGGGGTGGTGGTCTTGGGTTTGTTTGTTGGTTTAGATTTGGGTTGGGGTTTTTTTTTTAAAAGCTCTGAAAAGATAATTTTCCTATTATTGAAAAACATGTATTTAAAATACTCTGAGGTTGTTTTTCCTGTGAGAGAACCCCCTCATGATTTTGAATTCATCACTTTTCCTAAATGGAAATTTAATAAGGGTCACTGGTAGCTTAGCAACTAATAACAGCTCTTTGTGAATGCAAAGGTACAGGGAACAAGTGTTTAGTGTTTCTTTTATAGCTGTAAGGAGGTTTTCCAGTGTATCTCACTGCTTAGCTGGTCATTACCAACACATTATCAAAATAAGCAACCAACAGCCCACATTGGCAGAGTAATGCCGCAGAAAAAAGGGAACTGGAAATTTGTTTTGAAGAAAGGGAATCATAATTTCACTTCAGAGCAGACCCAGAAGTCTATAGGCTGTCACATACTGTCATTTGCTTCTCACTTTTAAGCACAGATGTACTCCAGGAGCTGCCCTTTGGTTGGGATGCCCACAGGATGTCCCTGGGAAGAGGACACTGATGTGGCTTCTCCCCACCGGAGAAGAAAGATCTCCATGCAGGAGGTTTATGCCTCACTGAACAAGGTCCATGGGGAGGGCAAAATAAAACAAAACTGTATTGCAACTGCTCCTCCTCCAGCTCCCTTTTGAGGAATGACACAAAGTTTGGATAATTATCTACTTTTGGAAATTGTGGCTCCATTTTCCTGTCCCTGAAATCCCCGTCCAGGCAACTGAAACTGTCCAGGCACGCTGGGAGCAGTGTCCTGTGCTGATCTGTGCACAGAAAATGCAGGCAGGTATTTTGTGTGTGCTGCTTTCAATTCCCCACCCCTTGGAGAGGACCTGCTGGGCACACAGCTGGACATTCTGCAAGCTCTGCCTCCTTTGGGCAAGCCTTGCCTGCTGAGACACCTCACCACAGCCCCACTTCACCGTGGAAACGAAGAATCCAGTCCAGGAGCTTGACCTACCAGTTTAAAATGCCAGCAGGAGCTAAAAAACAACCAAACCCAAACCCAAACCCGAAGCAGCTGGAGCAGGGAAGCAGGGAGCAGAGATTAGAGATTCCCAGCCGCATAGGAATCTGCACCCAAAGCTCTGTGCAAAAGCAAGGTGGAAAAAACAGTGTTTGTAAAATACCCTGGAAGCACAGCAGAGCCTGAACAAATCACAGATACCCAGATTGGTGCTGCTCATCAATGCACAGCTACAAATTCAACTCAGAACAAAGATGTAAATCCTCACTTTAATCTCTAGAGTTCATTGATACTTCTTAATTAAATGGCAAAGAAAAAATCATTGCCATTCCACTGTCAGTGCCCCAAACAAAATTCTCTTTATGAGCATCTTAAAGTTTTAGAATCCCCCATGTCTTTCGAAGGCTCCACTTTTCCCTTCAGTGTTTTTGCAGGTGGCAATGCCACACTGCACCTCTCAGACCAGCACAGCAACCAGGTCTCCTCACTGCATTTCTGCACAAAGCTTCTCTTCCCTGGAGTATTTTCATTTTCCACACAAGGCAGCCCACGTGATCAGTGTGATGTTTGGAAGGCTGCTGCCTTTCCGCCCCTATAAATGTAGCACCTATTCTATTTTCACTCCAGAGCCTCTGAGCACTTGAGCAGTTTCTCTGGAAACCAGAGATTTGTATTGCCAGAGGAACAGGAATGCCAAGGCATCCTACAAAATGTATGCTGGAACTTGCAAGGAGCAGACAAAAGGAACACAAAGTGTGTTATGTAAGTATTTCAGTTTTAAACAAAGTGCAGGGTATTTTATGTACCACCCCAGACAAGCCAGGAAGAGAATTCTAGAGAAGTCCCTTGCCAGGGGTATGGATATATGACACTGCCAAGAGAGCTGGCATACAGAGAAGTTTCCAGAATGCCTGATAATCTCTGTAGGAGGTTCCCTCCTCTGCTCTGCCCCACAAGTTCATTCTGAAAGATGGCCCTGGATGACATCTTAACACCTTCAGAGCAGCATTCACTCTGCACCAGTTACTGAGCAGCCACACATATGAAGACAAAGAGCAGAGATGTCTTGCAGCACATTATTGGGATCTTCCAATCAATTCCCATTTCCCAAGGCAGGATCTCACAAGAAGCCTCTGGAACAGACCAGCGACACTTCCCTGCTGGGTGGTACCTCCTGCCCTGGGGCTGTTGCCTCCAGCTGGGGTTCAAAGCCTTACAAAGCAGTTTCTCTGCAAGGAGAGACTTTCCAGAGAGGATTAAGCTCCAGACTGGACCAGAGATATCTTTATTTAACAGATGAGATTATTAAAATACCCAGCACAGTTGTGCTCCTTGCCCCTTCCCTTCCTGTGCCTGCCTTGTATCCCACCAGTTTATCATGCAGAGGTTTTGTGATTTCATCCCTGTCTGTTCAGAAAGGACCAGAACACAGTTCCAGAAGAGCAATAAAAGGGCTGTATTTTCCTCTATAAAAGGACTGGATTTTCCATTCCTGCTCTAATAAGCCCCAGTAACTTCTTCCTTGAGCTGTCTGGAATGCCAAGTGAACACTTCTCCTCAGAGTTAGTCCAGGACACACCTGTGCACAGAAGCAGTTTAAGCTCAGTATTCCAAACTTGCTGATATTACCCCCCAAGTAATAAAACACAGCAGTGGAATGAATTCCTTCCTGCAAATGAGTTCTCACAAGCCTCGCTGTGTTTAGATTTAAGAACAGATTTTTTGGCCCTTTGTTGCTATGTTCTGATGTTTAACAGGGATGTCTCTTCATTTTTAAGTCACCCACTCTCCCCACAATACAACTCCACTAAACCCTACTGAAAGCAAGCCCACCAAGTGCACATGTTTTCCCCAGGGATGGGTGAGTGAGAACAAACAGCCCACGTGAGATGTTGTTCACACCTTGTCAGTGCAGTGCTACAGCAAACTACAGGGGCTAGAGAAAGCAAAGCACAGAAATCTCCAATTATCAGAGCTGCATATAAAATAATGCTGACACAGTCACAGGAAGAGAAAAGTGCTTTTACCAGCACTGTTTATTTCACATGGGATTCAAGGAAGATGTTTGGAAAAACTGCCAGAAGCAGCTTCACCTGCACTCCAACCTTCAGAAGGGGTGTCCAAATAACGCACAGAGTCTGTGGCACAGACAGACCCATGGACAGCATCGAGGACAGAAGCTGCAAGTTTGGCTCTGGATGTCCAGAGACTGGAAAACCAGTCCCCGTTCTCACAGGTTTTCCTTTTAGCTGCCAGCACTGGCCATGATCAACTCCCCAAATGTCATTCTGGCTCCCTCTTTATCAGACATCACAGATGTGATGTGATCACAGAGCAGCTTCTGCAAGAAGTGCACAAGGTCATGAATTCCTGCTGCTGTCAGAGCACACAGGATGGAAACTGAGCTGAAAAAAGACAAACCACAATGTGGACATGGAATTTTACACTGCAGGGCAATCCAGTGAAATTGCAAGCAGTGGGGAAAAGGAACTTTTCTTGATCCATGAACCTGAAGTGTAATCTCTGATGCAGCAAATACTGTGAGGTTAAGCTGCACTTAAACAAGATCAGGAGGGCTTCATTCTGGATTTATCAGATTTACAGAGTGTAAAACTGAAAATAAATAAATAAAAACTGCTGTCTCAGCTGAGCAAGAACGACCTAAAAAAACCCACCAAACAACCAACATAGTAACAACCCACTGCTGTGGCTGACTCGAGAACAACAAGATGCAGCAGTAACCCTTCCAGGGTGCCCTAAAATAAGGTGATCTCATTCCCTGGAGTCCTTATGCTCTGAACAGAGACAAATGACTTTGCAACTATCACCAGAAACATTTAGAGTCTCCCTCCAACCTCCTTGCTCCACAAGACAGCTATATTTGTTTAAAAAAACCACAAACCAGAAATGTGTGATAAACACAACTTCATGTGTAAGGTGATGCTACAACAGCTTGTGCAAGCTGGGATTGCTAATTCCTCTTTTTGCTCTGGGCAACAAATGTAAACTCAGCCACATATTAATGTGTGCTGCAGATATTTTATAATCTGAAGATTCTCCTATGGTCCAAAGCTCCCCCAGCAGCTGCTGTGGGTTGCACACAGGGCACCACCACTGCTCCAAGAGCCACACAAGAACATGGACTGCTCCAGCTCCTCCTCACATCACACCCACAGCAGCAATAATGGATTTATTACTGTACCAAGGGTCCTTTTTCTTTAATGGAACATGCAACAGATAATGGAAGAGCTGGATTTTAAAAAGGGCAACTAAAAGCAGAAAATAATCCAATACATTTATTCTAAAGTAACTAAAGACCCAGGAGAAGCAACACTCCCACTTTACACAGCTTCACCGTGGCTTTTTAATTGTTTTAAAGTATAAAAAGGATGCAGTTCTGCACGACAGATGTCAATGAACAGCACATGAATGCAAGACAGATGGGAAAAACAGTGACTTTCTTTTCAAAGTTTTAATGGCAATGACTGTTGAACAGTCAAATGAAATTTAGGTCAGAGGTTTTAATTGCAATCAGTCTCAAACACAGACAAGTTCTGTGTGCACACATAATGCAAGAACAGCAGGTTCAAGCATGGATCATAAACCCAGATAAGCTGCAGGAAGACAGAAGTTGAAGACACCTGATAGTCACGGTAAGAGATTTGGATTTAAAACAGAAAGTTTGCCTTACACTGCCCAAGAAAGACCCTTTGAACCAAAGGCATATGGAACCATGAAGAACCAATCATAGGAAAAAAGAGGTATTTTAATGTGAATAAAAATTATATTCAAGGAAAGTTACAACACAAACTTTTATCTCACCTCTGTGCATTATTTTATGCTTTTCTCTCAGATATGTGAGTCCTTTTATTACCTAGAGACAAATGAAAAAGAAATTAATTTAGGAAGCAGAAGAGAGAGTTGAATGCTTTGTCTGTACAAGAATTCCAACTGGATGCAGCTTAACAGAAATCCCAAAATGTAATCACAGCCAATAAACACTGAGTTTTAATTTGTACCCCCGGCTCAGAAAAATAAAGTCACCCAAGCCCTTCCTGGAAGTTCTGCATACAGAGCTCGTTGCAGAATGGAGATGAAGAGGTAATATTGAAAAACAAGGAAGTGTTAATTCAGCTCTTATCCAGGAGCATCAACTGATCCAAAAGCAGCAGCTCCAGGCACACACACACCAGAATGTGTTACTCATTCAGTGCCCACAGTCACCATGTACAGAGATGCTTTAGAAGAGAAAGCAACACGCTGCAAAACCTGGGGAACATTCCCTTCTCCCCCATCCCTCAGTCCTGGCTGTGGCACTGCCCAACCAAGCCCCAGAGGTGCCCATTCCCATGGCCCCACTCACCGCAATGCTAACTTTGCCCAGGATCTGCTCTGGAATTCTCCCAGCCTTTTTCAGCACTTGATCCAAGGAGCCACCATCCTAATAAGAAATATGTGAATAGTCAAACTTGAATCAAATTGCTCTAAAACATTTTAAACAGGGCTGTAAATGGAAGCCTAAATTTGTTCCAAAAAAACCACCCAAAAACCCCACGTTGCTCTTCATGTTTGCTCTAACATTGTTGTGGTGCAAATCTGAAACAAATAAATCGGCCCTCAGGAGGAATCAGTCAGGTTTATGTTTATTTTAAACAAACATTTGGCCACTAACAACATCCACTCAAATAAACACTGCACACAATGCTCTTCCAGAGCAGCATTTCCATGGTTTGCATCTCTTTAAGGAAGCACTGTCCACAAACAGTGACAGGGAAGCAGGAAGGATTTCACAGGTTTCTGTAATTTTCAGCCCAATGCATTTTTTTCTTGTCACAGCCATCCATGACAATCCTCCTCCTCCAAAGACAGAAAGAAAAGATTTTATTGATCCTGATTATGGGACTGAAAACTCATCATACTTGAAGAGAGAGTTTTCTGCCTGAAAATCCCAGAATGACGGGGTTGGAAGGGACCTTTAAGCTCAGCTCCTTCCCCCCCTGCCATGGGCAGGGACACCTTCCACTGTCCCAGGCTGCTCCAAGCCCCAGCCAACCTGGCCTTGGACACTTCCAGGGATCCAGGGGCAGCCACAGCTTCTCTGGGCACCCTGTGCCAGTGGCACCCCATGATCATAAGAGAACCCAGATCCCTGTTCCACTCCTCTCCCAGAGCAGATCCTACAGAGGAGAAGGTGCCTCTGTCAGTTCTGCAGGTCCAGGGTGTCTCCTCCAAGGATGAAAAGTTGGTTTGGCACAGAAAGAACCAAAACAGGGAGAAATGTTTTTAAGGCTCCCTGGGAAGCCGTGGCCTTGTTTATTAGATTAAATAAACTGCCTGTATGCACACACACCCCCAGCAAAGGCAAATATATCCCACTGTTGCTAAGAGCCTTTCAAAAGGAAAACTGGGAAAAATGCTGTTTATTTTTAGCAACTGATTCAACAATAGACTTGTGCACAAGGTCTAGATTCTCTGGAGCAGAGAAGATACAACCAAAGAAGAAATCGAAAAGTTATTTTTCAATTTTAAAACCATATCCTGTTGTCTGGATCAGCACTGGAGAACTCCCAGTACCTGACATAAAAATCCAACTGCAGTAATTAATTGTCTTCTGCCTTAACCTCCCCTTTGGAAGTTTTCATCAACATTTACACATGGTGAAAGCAAAAAACTGGAACACAAAGGTTTATTATTTGAGGACTAAAATCTACAACTCTTATGAGAAGGGAAGTATATAAATACTTATCTGAGCATGTATTTTTGTAAAAAACA
This sequence comes from Aleadryas rufinucha, assembly GCA_013397815.1. Lineage (NCBI taxonomy): Eukaryota > Metazoa > Chordata > Aves > Passeriformes > Aleadryas > Aleadryas rufinucha. Next base: position 210,338 of record VZTH01001468.1, read on the forward strand.
CACCCACATAGTCCACACTTGATTAAAAATACACCAGCAGAAAAAAAATATCTCTAGAAATCTCTTGCAAAACCAGTCTGAATTTCTGGACAGCTGTCTCTGCTGAGACACTGGGAAATTAACCATAATTTTGTACAGAGAAAACCACTTTTTTTCCCTTCCCTGAGGACCAGCTCTGATCCTAGACAAGGCTGAACACAATTCAGCTGCCTCGTGTTGGCTGCAGCCTCCAGTGTCTTGCAGGAGCTGCCTCCAAGCCTTTTGCCTGTTAAACACCTGCTGCTGAGCAAAGTTAGGCATTGATCTTGAATTTAGGTACCTAAAAATATCAAACACTCAAGTTCCATTCCTGTTCCACCTCCAACTTTTTGTTCCTAATCCTACTTAGGTTTTGTAACCCACTGCTAAAAATACGATTTCTGAGTGGTAACACCAGAAAAAAAAAAAGACCACAATGGAGATTTTCATCTAATCTTCGATCCAAAAGGAGACCAAAAACTTCCACCAATGATCTGCATTAAGCTGAATGCTAAATTCAGACTATAATTTAAATAATCCACCTCTCTCTTGATTTCATAACTTATTGATCAGTTGTTCTACGTGTAAAACATTGTATCCAGTCTGGCTTGGACCAGATTCAGCACTGAGCCACCAGATTTCATCCTGCCTTCTCTTAAATTGAGAATGTTTGCTGTCAGACATAATATTCCTGTCAGATATGTCATTCCCTGCTTAGGAACCTTCAAACCCTGACTGCTGCTGGTGATTTTCTCATTGACAAATAAATTGAGACTCCTTAGGCCTTTCATTTCTCCATGTGATCACTTGGATCACCATCTCTCTGGATTTCGATAACACACAGGCTCCTTTAGCAACTGCAGCTGTGCACATCTGTGACATTTCATATAATCTCAAACAATGCCCAGACAGTGCTTTTTAACACCTACTTTCCTATTTTTCACTCTTCCCTTCAATTTTGAGAGCTTAACTTTCAAATTCCCAGCAGGAATTTGTATTTTGGGGGATGCACACCTTCCCTTCGGCTCTCACATGCCTGAAACCCGGATCGTGAGCGCTCGTTCCTAAGCAACCATCGATTCCTTCTAAAAATTCTGAGGGACCAGAGAAGCATTAAAACAATCACATGCACTTTCCAGAAAAAATACAGCTTCTCTCCAAAGAAAGAGCTCTTTTCAGGGAAAAAATAAAGAGGTCTTCAGCTGTATTGTGTTTCATATTGTTAAAAACCTCTACCAACCAAGCGAGGCAACAAATGTGACTGTCCTTTAATTACAGAAAATTTACTTTTCATGTTTTGAGTCCATATGGCTGGAGAAAGGCAAACAGATGTCGAGAAGAATGTGTACTTTGTATTAAAATGAAACACAGTTAAAAATAGTTTTTGGCATTAAAAAAGTTGTGTAAGATCCCTCTGGGCTTGTGCACTATTCTTGATGTTTGCATTTTCTGTAAAACTTGAAAAAGGGACAAAACATGGATTTATATAAATAAGAAAAAACAAGAATCTGCACAGCTGCAGTATCAGAGTGATCTGGTCCATTCTGCAGAAAAAACAGAGCTGAACCCCAATCAGAACAAGTGTTTAAGTAGCAGGATTGGGTAAATATTTTCAAATACAACAGAAGGATAAAAGAGAAGCCATTGGGAGGTCACATTTGAACAGGGCAGACAGTGGAGAAGGGGATGAAACAGCTCCTATCAATCCCAACCTCGGATTTGCAGAGTAAATCCAAACCACATCTTTAGTCGAGCAGTGAACTCTGCTACCTGCAGTGCTGGTGGCACCGAGGGCTTGCAGGAATGCTCAGTGAGTAACCCCCAGTAAATATCCCACGTCTGAGTACTCACCATGTGCTCCATGCAGATGGAGATCTCCCCGTCGCTGTAGAAGGCTCCATAGAAGCCCACGATGTAGGGGGAGTTGCACTCGTGCAGCACCTGCAGCTCCCGGATGATCTGGTTGCGGATGGCTGGCTTGATCTCCAGGTGGATTAACTGCAAAAGAAGCCACTCTTCAGCATTTATTTGTGCCATTCAGAGAGGTTTTCAACACCTGGCACGCCCTGAGCCCGCTCTGATCTCAGAGCTGACTCTGCTTTGAGCGTCTCATGACCTCCAGAGGCCCCTTCCAACCCGAATTATTCTACAATTTAACTGTAAAATAATCCATCCTTGTTTTCTTAGTGGCCAAGGCAAAACACTACAACACAGCACCCACAAAAAGGCAAGAATTCCATCCTCTTTCCACAAAACAATTCTCCAGCAGAAACTTTTTGTTCCAGCACATTTCCTTAGGGAAATGTGTCAAAGATGCACTGACTCAGAGGCAGCTGCTGAAAAATATCTGTACAGGTGTTTGTACAGCATTAGTGGAAGGAATGAGCTGAACCTCCAATTAAAAACTCCCCAAAACTTTTTCCCCCCTAGACTGTTTATCCCATACAACACAAGTGTATTTCTCATGTGAAAGGAAAGATTATGGAAAGAGAATTATGGAAATGACATTTCGGTTAATAAATGAAAGAAAAATCGCAATTCAGCAAACATCTCAGTTACATCAAATATTAATGAATTGGGCAAAATTTCCTGTTAAACCCACAGTAGGTGAAAAACCAAAAATCAATTAAATTGATTTAGTTCAAGAAAACCTCAGTGATTTGTGTATTTTGTAATTCTCACACCTCAGAACTGGGCATTTTCCTTTGCTTCCCCCTAGACTGCCAGTGTCCTGAGCATGGTTTATTCTCAGTCAGCACATGCACATTTTCCTTCAGTTTTGCTGAAGATGACACTGTCCCCTTCTTAAACAGAAATACCTGAAGTCTCCAACTTCTCAATCAAAAAAAAGGGAAGCTCCCAGTGCAGTAAAACAATGGGAGTTGGGATGAGTGTTCTGTTCCCAGGGATATTGAGAGGAAGTGAAAGCTTCTCATGTAAACAAAATGAGAATTAAAACATCAAGCTATTTCAGTCAAAAAAAAAAAAAAATCTCAGTTCTCTTGCAAACTAGGTCACAACTGCTCCAGGTTGTAAAGCATGAAAAATACTCTCACAGAAGGACAATCTCCTCCTGCACAGAAACTGCACCCCAGGATGGAACTACAGAACAGGAGACGTCACTGAACTCCAATGCATTCCCTCATTCCCATTTCTTTGAGTTCTTTTCTTCTCCAGTCTCACCCAGAGGTCCTTTTCTGGTCTGAGTCTGTGTGAAGGAAGCTCTTAAGACAGGTGATACCTCTTCCATTCACCTAAACTTACTGCCCAGAATAGAGAATATTGCCACTTTCCCCTAACTTCCAGTAACTTCCTTTAGGCCTCCTACTCCTCAGTGAGAGGGAAAAGGGAGGAACAAATGCTGATCCTTTCATTACTAACATGTGGGACCCAGTTCTAAAAAATTGGGAAGCTGATGTAGGATATGGAAGTGCAGCCTTTCGTACCTTTGGAAACACATCCCCTTCTCTGAAAGTTTGCATTAAATAGTAATTTTTGAGCGTCATCACCAATTATTTCTCTCAATAAAGTCACTGTATTTCAGAGACAACGTCCTTACTAAACACAATCCCCAAGCTGCTCTCTTTGAACCCCTCACCTTTCTTGCCATGATGAGGCCAGAGGGTTTGTGAGACACTTTGAAGACCACACCACCGTTCCCTGCTCCCAGCTCACTGATTTTCTCAAAGTCATCATCCTTCAGCTCTCCCACTTTCTGTTTCTGGGTGAGGAATGCTTCCAGGCGCTTTCGCTGCTGCTCATCCAGCTCCAGCTCTTCCAGCTTCTTCTGAAGTGCTTCCAAATTCGTCCTGCACAAGAAAGAAGCACAGGATTGAGCAGTGCTGAGAGAGGAAGAGTGAGGGAACAGAGGTCAGAGTTAAATCGCTCCATTTCTGCACCTGCACACGTCATTTAGAAGGACCCAGCTTGCACAGTCACCCCATGAGATGTGTCATTGCAACTCTGATTTAAGTAAACTGTGTTTTATTCCAGATAAAACAAAGACAAACACATGATACCCAGCTTCTCCATCCGTGAGGTCCTGCCCAAATCCACGCATGTTGAGTTTCACCACCTCCAGGAGTGGCTTAATGACTCTGCATTTCTGGTCCGAGAGAGCTCCTGAATCACAGCACAGCACTCCACGCTATTTTTAGCTGTGTGTTTTCAAGGTTGTGTTGTAATTTCCTACAGAGTTTGCCTAAATGTTTTATTGACTGATTTTCACATAACTGTAAAACCAATAATACATTCAGAAGTTTCTTATTTAGGTACCAATAAAAAGTCATCAAGCCCAGCCAAACACACATTCAAAACACAGTCACTGGAAATGTGAAAGTCTTTGGCCCACAGGTTTTAAGCTTATTTTTAATTTTGTTTAAGGACATATCTGCTGGAAACCTCATCTTAATATCTTTAAGCAACAAAAAAACCAGAAAACCAAAACTTCATACAGTAGTTAAGTTTGGAACTACAGACACAGGTTCAGTTTTCCAGGAACATTTTAATAACTTCAGTTCCTATGGAAACGTTTCATTCCAATGTGACAACTTAAAAGCTCCTTTAAAATTTCCTGCTTCCAACTGCAACAATAAGTTGCTGCAAGAGTAAATATTTAACAGCAAGTACCTGTTTTGCTTCGCCACATTTAATGCAATGTTCCCAGGGAATAGTGTTGCTAGGATGAAGAATTTGAGGAAGAGAACCTACTTCTTCAGAAGTATGAAGAATGGAACTACTTTCCATTAAAAAAATTAATTTGATTTCACCAATAATCAAAACTATTTCTATTCATGACTTTGTAAACTGTTCACTTTGCAAGTATATTGTACAAAGGGACAGCCTCACACCCAGTGAGGAGCTGGTCAGCTGAGAGGATGCGAGGCTCATTCTCCAAGAAGCAACGACAAACAAGCCACAGGCTCAGCTGGAAGACAGTGATGGGATAAAAACCCCTCAACTCACTCATTAGAGAGCCTGCACTCCCAGGCAGGGAAACAACCTTGGCTGGACTGTAGGCAAGGTTCAACTGAGGCAATTATTTTATAAAAACTAAATATTCCCAGCTCTTCCTTACTCCACAATCCCGGAGAAGGTTGAAGCGCCGCCACTCCGACTCCATTTCTCAGTGTAAATCCAAGGGACAGGATGTCATTGCCACACTCACTTAGGAAGTGATTGAGCAAAACAGAGGAAACAGAACGAGACCTTTGATGGAAAGTCCTGCTCAGTGGGTTAATGTGACATTTATCACTCCAAGCATAGGATAACCAGGGCACACTGGTGAGCAAGCTCCACAAAACTCTCGCCCTGGGCAAACGCAATTTGGCAAAGCTGCTCCAACCCTCAGCAGTCTGACAGAGGAGATTCTGATGTACTTACTGTGCTGCAGCCATACCAGCACAGCTATCTCTGTCTTAGATTAAAAATGAAGTATCTGCACCCGAATGAAATTATTTTTATAGTACCTTTTAAAGAGAAACATTATTTCTGTCCTCATACCACGTTTTACACCTGTATAATCACACACCAATAATCCTGGAGCATCCCCACTGAAGAATCCCCCACGTAGATAAGCACGGCTTACAAGAACATCCAAGTTAATCTGTTTTACTGACTCTGTTTTAAAGATGAATCGTGAAGAAATAAACACATCTCCTGAAATTCAGAAATGCAAAACAGAATGATTAATCACTGGATTATTTTTCCCCCTCAAATGCACCCAGTGAAGCAAACAAATCCCAGCCTGAAGTCAAAGTGAGGTGTGTCTTTCCTAGAACACGCCTGAACCAGCTCTTCTTACACTGGGATCACAAGAGAAAAACTGAAGCAAAGTCAAGCATCCCTTACTTTCCTACAATAAACTCCAGAGCAATGAATGCTGGACACAAACTCCACGTTTTGCCCTGGAAAATCACTGTTGTGAGAAGACAGAACTCATGCCTTCATTATCATTTACAAGTTCTGAGAAGAAACTTGCTGTCATTTTAAGGATTACTGAATAAGGCAGAGCTGTTCATTTGGAAAAAAAAAAACAAAACAAACAAAAAAAAAAGATACAGAAACAGGATGCAACAAGGCTTTCCTTACTGTGCTTTGAAGAAAACAACTATTCAGTTTTTCTCTCAGGCAGAAGGGGGTTTTTGGCTTTGGAGACAACACAGAGATGCTTGAGCACATGACTTGGAGCAGACAGAATGCTGGTGTGATGGAACAAACAACTGTCATGCTGATGCTTTAGGAACAAAAAAATTTGCTAGGATAGCATTTATCACATCTATTTAGTCTAATGTTTGTCTAGATAAAGCTTTTTTTTATAAGTTGCCTGTTTCAATCTAAATAAACTTGGCATTCACTTAAAACAGGCATTTCCTCGCTTGAATTATTGAAACTATGAATTATTGCTGGGGCCCCTGCCTGAACACAAGTGAAGAGATTCCAAAGGCTGTCACAGATGGGAAAGTATGGATCTCATGAATTTGAGCATCTCAGGTTTCTCCACCAAGTGTGGCCACCAGTAAAATCACCAGAAGGTTCTAAGCTCTAAAGGTGAAACCTTCATTACTTGCAATGAAGAGAAATGAAGTTCTCAGATTTTCAGGACCAATTCTCTAACTGTAAAGTGAATTAATCTGAAAGATATGAATCCAATAAATGCATTGTCAGAATCACTATTCAGAATGTAACTACCAACATCTCCAGTTAGTTTTATGATAAGAACAGAACTATAATTAGTTTTATGGTAACTGAATATCAGGCATCAGGAAAGAACTGATTTATTACATTCTGGTCCTTTGCTTGAAGGACCAGACAATCAATTAAAAATGCAAAGAGGTAAGTAGAGTATTTTTGTCATCAAACCTGGTGGTGGGAAACTACTCTGAGTATTTCCAGGAGGCAGGACTTCAGTAGTTTCAGCTTTTAACTCCAACAACTGTAAGAACACTCCCCTGACTGGTAAGTGGGACTGTTACCTGGACCCTCCCCAGATAAAAGCATCTCAGTAAGTTGCAAAGCACAGAGAAACAGGTGGAAAAGTAAATCATTACACAGGAAGTATTACAAATTGGATGAAACCAGCACATACAGAACGCAGAAGGGGGAATATTTTAGAAAGTTCATCACCAGGCACCGTGAAAATGTTAAGGAACTTTGGCAGCTAAAACAGCAACATGCTACTGTGCAACTGTCTGCCTCCAGGAGCATTAGGAGTTACTTAATCTTATATAAAACTTTTATTCAGAGACAAAGATTCCTATTAAAATTCATCACCATTACCTGCTGCAGTCCTGGAGTTGTGTTTCTCACTGTCAAGGCACTACGCCTTTGCCAGGGATCCATCAAAGCAGGAAATCATCAAATCAGCTCAGGGCTCCACGGTGCCAAGCACTACTCTAAAGCAATAGGTTATCATTTAATTTATTGCTAGCAGCCTGAAAGCCAAGCACACACTAAACTGCACCACGGATGGGATCCAGCTTCCACAGGGTGATCCTTGGGATGAAGCCACAGGGAGGCCAGTGCTGCTTCCTCCATTTGTTAAAGGAACAGCATAATCCCACAGAACACCATCAGTAAACACCTTCCTACCCAGCTGGCAGGAAGGATAAATATCCTGCACAGCCAGCAGACAACACCTCTGCACACAGTGCAGCGTCTTCACAATTACTGCAAGATCTCTCTCTTCCTGACTAAATGGAAAGTTAAAAAAATACACGTTCAGGGCAGGTTTTTGGGAAAGCTGGTTGTTTCTTTCTCTCTTCCAAGGGCAGCACAAGGTACCAAGTGCCCTAGAGGAGGAATTCTCTCCACCCACATTTGATCAGAGAGGATCCTTCCTATTAACTCACATTACTTCTTCCTTTCTGTGCTCAAGGAAGTGTTCTGACAGAGCAGCATCCCCCTGGCCACGTGGCACTTCTGTAACCTCCCAGGTTTGAAAAGGATGCAGAGAGAACTCAGAGCACACAAACACAGCCCACCTCCCCCAGACAACGACCCCTGATGGGTGTGGAGAAACCTCACCTCCCTCCCTGTCCATCTGAAATCCTGGGGGAGCCCGCATCCAGCCCTTCTGCTGCCATGTTGTGCAGGTGAGAAAGGTTTTCCAAGGAGAATCACACCATGGGAATGCGGGAACTTTTCAGACTCAGGGACACCTCACCCTGGGCAAGTTCATCTGGGATCTTTAACTTCTCACCTCCCCTCCCCAGTCCCTCACCTTCTGACAATGGCCAAAAGTGGATGCTTGGGTAAAAGAATCTTGAGTGGACACAAGCCCAAATAAATGCACAGCAACAGCTCGAGTCACTGCTGCACTGAATGTCCTGTTCTCTGCTTCCCAGACATGCACACGGGCTTATCCACAAACCCCTGGACAGACAAGGTGTGTCACAAACACCATCCCATCATCAGGTCACTTTTTGAACCCATCACACTGTTCCTTAGAGGGCTGGCTGTAGATTTTTTTCAGATTTTCTTTTTAAACATCCAACCCCCCCATGATTTATAACCACTGCAAACACGTGCACATCACACACAGCTGGGCAGTGCAGGGACAGAGCAGCGAGCTAGGGACAGTGAGTAAACCCCTGTTTCCTACGTGCAGGTTGGGCAGGGAGGAGTAACAGATTGTGCAGAGTGAGAGCACTCAGCACACAAACATGGACAGAAGGCAAGAGGAGATTCTCAGTTCCTGGTTTTGTGGACAGCCACCTCAGCACTGAGGAAAGCACTCCTGGAGGAGATGCATTAACGTTTCAGAACACACTTGTTCTCCTGGAAGCAGTAACAGGAAGAGAAATGCTGCCTTTAGTCTGCTAGCACATAATGGCATAACAAAAAGCAGAAAATAAGTCCTTAATTAATACTAGTACTCCAAATCCCTGGGAGCTTTTTTTTTAATTCATGTTAGTGCTAAGTTAATAACACGCTCAACCCTAAAGGCTACAGTAAAGCTGTTACTCAACTCTAAAGTCTACTTCAGAGAGACAAGGAAAAAACGTGGCAGGGGAAAAAGAAAAGAAGTCTGAGAGTCTTTACCCGTAATTTGTCAAATATCTGTTCAAAGGCATTACTATCAGTGCTGCAAGCTGAACAATTAGCATGAGTGAAAGCATCAAGAAGTACTTTCACTTTCAGATCTCCTGTCGCATGAGGATACAAAGCTCGGGGGTTGTTTTCCAGAACAGTGACATTAATGCTTTCCCCAAGCCCACACAACTGTCAATTTAGAGAAGAAAGTAGGCAGTTCACTACATAATTTCCATGAACAACCTCAATCAGGGAGCTGAAATTAAGTATTAGGAACATGAAGACATTCTGTGGTTTTGAGAAGACAGACTACTATGTTGTGTGACTCTGCCAAACCCGGGCAACAAGACAAATTCTTATTAAACTTTTCCTTAACAAAGAGCAGTTCACGGAATAACATGGAAGATAAACGTAATTCCAGAAGTCTCCCAGCTGAGAGCACAGGTGTCTGTCTGGGCTAACTCCAGTGCAGTCTCATAAAACTTGTAGTTAGAGCAACAACTCAAAAGAATCCAAATTCTCCATAAATGCAAAGGAGTCTGTTTTGGAAAAATGCACTGGTTTTCAACGCCTGCTTAATTTCAATCCTTGCAATGTGTTAGAGGATCTTAAAAAATTTCCCTTGTATTTAGGTGGGATTTCCAAGTGAATTTATCATTTGAACATCACAGACTGGTTTCTTAAAGCTCATCTTGTCCCACTCCCAGCCATGGGCAGGGACACCTCCCACCACCCCAGGGTGCTCCAAGTCCCATCCAACCCGGCCTTGGACACTGCCAGGGATCCAGGGGCAGCCACAGCTTCTCTGGGTGCCCTGTGCCAGGGCCTCCCCACCCTCACAGGGAGGAATTTTTCTGTAATATCTAACATACCATCCACTTCCACATTGCAGTGACACAGCAGCGCATAGAGTGAAGTTTAATACTGCCAGAAAAAAAATTACCCAGTAAGAGGCAAATATTTGATTAAAATCTATTTCTCAGTAAAAGGCACGCAAAACAAAACTATTAGAAAAGCACTGCTCTGTCCAAAAGAGTATCCTGCTACCCTAATTTAATGTAAATTCTCCTTTTTCTAAGGCTGAAAGGCATGTGTTTTAAAGAAGAAAACAGATGACAACTTCAAATCTCCTGTTGAGTCTCCAACCAACAAGACAGTTGAACTTCCAAAACTCCCTCTAGGCTGAGCTGTTGGGGGGAATCTTTGCTTTAAGCCTCCTTCTCTTTAGCCTCCCCACTATCCCATTAAACATTGCATTTTTCTCAGCTAAGCCAAAGCACATCAATTGATACGTGTGAGCCGAAGGCAGAGCTCACCAGACAGAACGGCCTCCGCTGCCAGCAGTGGCACAGACATTCCAGGTTCATGCCCTGGGTGCCTCTTCCCACCAGATTTTCTGCAGCTGTTCCCAGCCATCCTTTGGTGCTCCAGCCCTTTATCCTGAGTGGCAGCAGGAGCTGCCAGCAAGGCTCAGGCACCCCTTTGGCACATTGAGCTCTGTGGCCAAACAATGCCACAGAGGGGGAGTCTGGGGTTTTTTCTGAGTTAAGAGGTTTCCTCAGGACTTACTATAGAACTGTGTTCAAAATTTGCCCTAAATCAACTTTGTAATCTCAAGAGATTCTACAGCCAAACCTTCAGAATCAGAAATCCAAGCTCCCCACCTCCCTTTCATATGTCTGTGCACTACTGATTTTTCCCAGCCAACACCACACATCATCAGGATAAAGGAACCACAGGGCAATTAATGCTTCCTTATGGACAGAAAAATGAACTTATTGATTGGATATTTAAAGCACAACACAGAGGATACACAGAACTATAAACTCTGATCATCAGCTGACACACGTATTTGCCCAAGTCCTGCATTTCCATGGTTTTATGTCTCTGAAGTACAAGTTAAATATGATAAAAACAAAGGATGAACACATGCAACAGTTACAGTAACAGTATCTTCCCAACTCTCTCATGTGGTAGCTACACAGCCCTTGAGGGACACTACAATAATAAAAAAGATGAAGTTACAGGATCAGTTTACAAGGCCCATGAAGAGGCCAGGATTAGAACTGAGACTCCTCCGTGCAAGGGCTGAGCCCGGAGCACAGCAGGACAAACTCCATCCAGACCCACAGTTACCACAGCAGGGACTAGGAAAAGAAACTGCCAGAAACTGTCTGAAAACAGACAAAACCCCCATCACTGGGGTTCTGAGAAAGCCAGGGATGGAAGGTTTGCCTGCATTTCAAATGGATGGATTGCATAACACTGAACATTTGTCAGCATGGCCATTTAGCAAAAGAAATTAATAACTTTTACTTAATGTATGAATACACTGTACCAATACATACAGAAATATTCACATATCTATATCCAAAGAGAACATTTTTTTCCCTAAAGAATGTATTCGGCAATCTGCTGACTCATCTTCCCACCATACTGAAAAAATTTCTGGAAAAGCACAGAACAATGCTGAGTTGTACAAAACCCTGCAAGAAAGGGAGAAGAGCTGCCAGGAGGTTTCAAGGGTTTGTTTTAAAAACCTGTAAGGAGGTTTTTAAGAAGCTACTCGTTCATCCAAAGAATCCCACGCTGTTGGAAAATCTCCATCCTGGTGCTCAGGATGCAAAGTAAAATAATCTGCTTCCATCTTCATCCTTTTGCATCCCCAGGCACGGACACCACTTGATACTTCCTGCTGCGGGATGCCTGTGGGGAGGCTGGATCCAGGTGGAGATCCCGTCCTCAGCTGTCAGCAGGGAGAAGTTCTGCTGGAATCCACTCTCCTCCTGCTCAGACAGGACTCAGGATGACAAAGGCTCCTCGACAGATGTTTGCCAAGAGATGCTGAGCACTGAATGAGCCTTTCCCAGTTGTTCCCCTGCCGTGGGCAGGAAGCCTTGCACTTATGTTCCAAAGTGTAACCACGATTTTGTCTGAGCAACACTGAGCACGTATCAAAGCAGGGATCATCTGATTACTAATTTCTAGCAACACAAGTGTTTAGAAAAAGAAATCCACTGGTTTCTCAGGAAAAAAAAATATAAAAAATTAAGAAGTCTTTGGAAGAAAGAACGTGATCCCCAAAAATTCAGTTTTGCCAGCTAACATTGTTTCCTCCGAGAGTCGTTCTGGTGTTTTGGCAGTGGAATTTGCACACTTTACACAGCCCAGTCAACCCCCAGGGCAATGCTGGGAGAACAAACACAGCTGTAAAAAGGGTAACATAGGCAAAAAGGCAAAAAGGGGGAGGAGCTTTTTTACTGGAAAATTTAGAACTTAGTAATTGAAAGGGAACAAACTACCTAAAGGTAAGATGGAAAGGTTTATCAGACCTCAGAGAAAATTCCTTCCTCAGCTCATTTCAGAACATTTCTCCTGTATGCAACAAAATGTGCAGTCAAAATCCACTCTAAGAACTGGCTGTGTATTTCCTGCCTCATGTAAATTCCCTGCCTCATGTAAATTCCCCACAATTTTCATGTTTGGTTTTTTTTAAGTTAGTGCTAATGCAAAAACCCTTTTTCCAGGTTAACAACAGCAGCACAGTTATACCAATAAATAATTCATCTACGTGTTGGGTTTACCCAGATCCTCTCAATCCCTTTTTTTGGCTATGAGATAACACTGGAAGGTCTTGCAGGTGATTTGTTCCTCTTGAGACAGAGACCTGAGACTACTCAATTAAAAGATGTGCTACTCCGAAATTGCTGTAATTACTGAATTCCAGCATCTCTCAGTAGTCCCTCTCAGGCTCCCAGGGCTCTGTTGCTCCATCCTGCCAAGGCCTGGGCTCCTGCCAGGGGAGGTGATGGTCTCACTCTGCCCCAAGCCCCTCATTCCCAAGCAACCCATTTACAAATTAACTAAAAACACCGCACATTTTCAGCAGGATTATTCCCCTGGGTAAGCTGACCCTGCAGGTACCCCAATGCTGGTGGAGAGAGCTCTGAAAACTCCTCTGGGCTCCTCTGGTGGGTGAGTTCTCAGCCAGGGCAGCAGCACTGCACAGCCACGGGCACAGCCAGGAGAGGAGAGACTTCTGCAGAAGGAGCAGGATCTTGCACAAGCTCTGTTGTGAAATCACACCTCTGTGACTGGCTGCAGCCTCAGTTTAAAGGACAAGAAAAGCAGCTGGATCCATGAGCACAGCTGCACTTCCCTTGCCACCCATTCGCCTCACATTTCCTCAGCAACATTTATTTTTACACCCAGTTTTTAACCCCCCTAAACCAATTTAAGCTTTTTGAAAAAGACACATCTTACAAACGAAATATTCCTCCATTACCATCATTATGCTTAAATCTGACTGTCAGAACATAACAAGACAGTATTAAATGTCTTAAAATCCTTCCTATGCCCAGAATTGTCAACAAAAAGCTGCCTACAGCCAGCAAGAGCTGCACAGGTCAAAGTGCCCCCTGCATTCATTTCTGTACTAGTGGTGTGCACTTAGTCATAATTTTTTTCAGCACATGTATCCAGAAATAATAGAAGTCCATGAAGTGCTGCAGGCTCTGACTTTATTTTATTATAACAGATCATGTGTTCTATTAGCGTACTTAAGGACCATTAAAACGGCATTTCTAACTCAGTGAAGGACTATGCCAGGCTCGAGCACATTAAAAGAGAAAGCTATGCATGAATATATTTTAATCTAAAATGCACTCTCTCGTATCCCATGTATTTGGAAGCTTGATTAATCCTTCATTAGTAGGGGATTAAAAAAAAAAAAGTTTTTCTTTTTTTTTTTTTTTTTAATATTTACAAGCTTGCAGTAATTCTATATGTATATTGAATGCACCTGCAATCCAACCAGATCAGCCATAAAATTCCAGGGTCTAATCTTCCAGAACACTACACACAGGCACAAAGCTCCCCTGAAGTCCAAGGAATTCCAAAGGGAAAAAAACAAAAAAAAATCCCCCCCGAAGCAAGGCAGAAGTGACCCCGCAGGCATTAAAGTGAATAACTCTGTGAAAATCTTCCTTTCCTTTTATCGAATCTCACATCCAAGAAAACTGATAAAAAAACTACTCCATGGAGGACAAATCCTCTTGGAACAGGATCCACTGGGAAAGAGCCCACAATGGAAAGTTAAAGCCCAAAAACCCAAACCTAAAGTCCCACAAACCCACATCTCTGATGGGACACAGCCTGCCCTTCTACTCCTAAAAAACCCAAACTGAAGCTCCCTTGAGAAAGATACTGAAAACCATGAAAATTGCAGGATGCACAGTAAGTGAGCAATTGTTTACTTCACAAATTGTAATATAAATTGAGGGGCAAACCAGTTCTGCATAATCCCCAAACTTTTCTTTGCCAAGCAAATACAGGGAGTTGCACTCAGAGGTCTCAGCAGCCATTCAGGGACTTCCTTAAATGCAATTTAACCAGAATAAACAGCAACAACAAGAAAAGGCTGATTAATTAACACTCAACCTATGACTGGAATTTGCAGTCACCCATTTTTGCAAAATTACTCTCTGGCTTGAAGAATTCTAAGGCACAGATTTACTATAATGAAGGCTTTAAAAAGAGAAAACACCGAAAAACCACATTGTGCCTGATGACCTGGTTCCACTCACAGTTTGCTTTAGATTTTCTTTCTTTTTAAAAAAAATACAGTTCCTAAGGTGGTAAAGACCTATAGACAGCATCTTAAATTCCTCTCAAGGACCAATTTCTTTTCAGCACATTGAGAGAAGATGCAAATTCTGTTGTCTGCTTTTTTTGCTTACGTTTTTATCTAATTAAACACAAACCTCCTATTGTAGCTGCTACTTCTCATCTGAGATTTGCAGAGATCACAGCTCAGGCTTGATTTGGGAGACACCAGTTGTTGCTAAAACACATACACAGCGGTATTTTGAAAAGAAAAAAAGATACTCTTCAATCCGACCATGTCAAAGCTCATAAAATACATAAAAGTCAGTGGCACTCAATTTTTTAAAAGAGTTGTTTTCATTTTTGTATTGAATCAAATCCTAGGCACTTTTGGAAGGTTTATGTCTTAAAACCAGAGCTGGGAAAGTTGTTTTGATTTACTGAGACAGGGTAAAATATAATGCTTCAGAGCAGTTAGTTTGACCCCTCTCTCTGACTTTTTTTTATTTTAAAGATGCAATTAAAGAACTTCATGAAATACCTTTCTTTTCATGGGAACAAAAACTTATTCTAACATGTTCTGGGGCTGGGTTGGCTTTAGAGAAACAAAGATTGGGTAAAAACTGTCAGATATTCAAAGCAACAGGGAGTCAGAAGTTTGAAAGGAACATAAATCCATAAATTAAGAGATTTGTTCTTGTTTCTTTTGGCTATTAAGACACTAAACTATCCCAGAGCATTCAGCCAAAAGAGTTTTCTTTCTATTAATTTTCATTCAGGTTTGGTTGGGTTTTTTTTCCTTTCTCTGCAGAAGCGTTGCACAATTATATCTGCGCAGCTCCCAAGGCAGCAGAATGAAATTAGACCTGCAGCTGGCCAGTGTCATCTCGGTTCCAGCGTGAGGAGCTGAGGCAGCACAGAGCTCAGAGCAGTAGAGAGGTTCAGCCCTCTCTGTGCAACCGCGACTCCGCGGGAAGTGTCAAAAACAGAAGTGAAGCTCAGGGCACAGGAAAACCTTTCAAGAAGTTGTCTCTATTGTCCAACCGGGCAGAGCCAGGGATTGGGAAGGCCCTCGAGAAAAATTAGTTGTACAGGATGTTGTGGTTAAGTAATTGCTACAAGTAACAAAATCTACCCTCGGAGAGAAACATTGTGAAATTTTCATTAAAATATTCGGGATGCATGTGTTTAAATTGTAAGTGCCCTAACTCCCTTTTATACTACCTTGCCTGGAAAAAAAGGGAGAAAGGAAGGAAAAAAGAGAAAAAAGTAATGCACATGAGACCCAGACTTCTGCACACTCTTAAAGCCCTACACCACATGCTATTAGCTTTCCCTTGCTTCAGTCAATGAGTTCCCATCACCAAATAAGGATGAAAACAGAGGACAAGACACAAATGTAAAGCAGGACATCCTGAATCATCCAGCCCCTTCTTTCATTTCCTCCCTTTCCCCTTCCTTTCTGCCAGGAAGTCACGGTATCAGAAGTGCTCATTCCTCAAAGCATTAATAAGTTACAGAACCCTCCCCCTCTGACAGTGAGAAAGTCTCGGAATTCCAGCACACAACTCCCCACGGCCCATGCACATCCGTTTGGGTTTGTGCCAAAATCGCCTTTGGGCCTAAATAACTTCCTTCCTTCTGGATGTTTGGGTCCTTCATGCACTTACAGACAGGAATCTCATCGCCTTGCTTGGAAGCTTCCTTTTTGCTTTGCCAAGTCATTTGAGCTCCTTCCGTGCTTTCCCATCTCTGAAGAGCAGGGAGGCACTTGCAGAAGGACAGGTTTGTGTATGTAACGAGTAACTGGAGTCTTACATAGCCAAAATTCCATGAGAGCAGGCTCAGAGCTTTAGAAAGTGTTAATATGGCAGCGCAGGGATGCACGGCATACTTGGAACGCCTGGTGATGCACAACAGCCTCACAAACACCTTACTGAGGAATTCAGCCAGTGACCAAAGGGGGAAAAAACCCAGAGCAGGAGAGGGGAAGAAAATAAACAACCTTACAGATTAAGGAAATGAAAAACAAAACTGTTTTCAGCTTAATTCCAAAAACATTACCAAATTCTGATGCAACTGTTCTTTGCTATTTGAAATCTTTCACAATGAGAGCTTAAAATTAGCAGGATGAGGGGATATTTCCATGATTAATTAATCCTGGCTGTATATAGGACAACTGGTTGCTGAATTTACTTTCACTAAGCTACTTCTTTTAAAAATACTGGACACCTCTAAGCCTGGCAAAAGCTGGGCACAAGGTCTTGTGTGTGACACAGATCAGAAGTCTGGGGGACACACACACAGACCCCAGCCAAATCAACACACAGAGCAGAAAATGAAGCAAGGCAGTTCATCAGTGCAAAAAAGACTCAGCACTCCCAGGAGTCTCCAAAGGCTTCCAACAAGTAAATGAGCACCATACACGTAAAAGCAATTTAAAATTAATGACACTTCTTGAGGGAAGAGATACGATATTGAGCATATTGGGAGTGAGGTGATTTACATCAGGTACTACAAGCAGCAAGTGATTGGTGTATCAGATTTATTCTGTAGAACAAGACTAAAAGGCAAAGAGATCCCTGAAGACTAAATCAACATATTCCCAAATGCCTTGAGAAAATCGACTGGAAAGTGTTACCCAAGCAAATATAAAACACCAGTTTTCCCCCCTGTCAATCCAGAACAAAAGCTGTGTAATATTCATATCATAATGCTTAGATACAATCAGTAACTCCTGCCAAAGAACAGTTTTTAAACAGCTCATCTCTCAGTTAATCATCAAAAGAGTTTGCTAGAAACGTCACAGCTGGAGCTGCTAGATGCTGCATTTTTTATTTTTCGGGAGGTATTTGCTTGGTTTTGGGGTTACATTTCTTTTGTGGTTTATTTGGTTTCAGTTGTTTGATATTTTTTTAGATGTTTGCGTGGTTAAACGAGATCTGAGCCTGTCTGAAAACGTGGCACTGATGAATACAGAGCACTTTAAAGCCCAAGACTTGCACATGTCACTGCAAGCCTGCCTCACATCCTCTCTGTCACCGTGCTACAACAGCACAGCGCAGCTCAGTTTACATCTCCCAGAGAGGACCGAACTGACCATACAGGGGCAGGAATCTGCTCCTCCAAGATGCACCTTTGTTTCAAGGCTCACTGAAGGGCCAGCCCAACACCTGTGTCTAAAAATCAAGGTGTGAACAGCGACCCGTGAACCTCAAATGAAAACCTTCTGTAACATTTCATCACTTCGAGGTGCTGGCGTTGTGTCTGCCTGACTGAGGCCACCCTGCTCACCCACATCCGTGAGAAACGTACAACAGTGGTTTCATCAGCAACATGCAACCATCTAATATCCAGTATTTTTCCTCCCAGAAGTGTTCCCTTGATTAGCTCAGTCCTTCCCACATTTACAGTGTCATGTTTGTGTTGCACACAGAGGAGCTCCAAAGCTGTTTCTCCACACACATTCCCTGCCGTACCCAGCACAACATGTCAATTAGTGAAGAACAGATTTACTCAAACTAACGATTGTTTGGGTTAAAGCCAAGGACGAGGCAAAACAAAACAAAACAAAACAAAACACCTTTTCTACAAATCTGCGGGTTCCAGTATAAATTCTCCCCCCCACACGTTTATGAAATATGCCATCGGAAACGTGTAATTTGGCATTACTAGATAATTATATAAGCTAAGAACCCAGCAGACACCATCACGGACTATGAGAAAGGAGTTACACAAGTTTCCCCCTATTTTTTCACCAGGTTTTTTTCCCTCGCGTTTGTGACAGAAGTTTGTTTATTGCCGAAGGCACCATCCACTTACTCCGCGGAGGAGACTCTGAGTATCTCCCCCCCGGGGTACCCCGCCTGGGCTGTTTGCGGCAGCCGGGCCGGGCGGG
>VZTH01001468.1:228923-256624 GCA_013397815.1 Aleadryas rufinucha
CGGGGAGCGCGCGCACGCGCACGGCGGGGAGCGAGGGCGCGGGGAAGCTGCGCCCTCACAGCGCTCCTGCCCTGGCCGAGCCCTGACCGAGCCTTGTCCGAGCCCTGTCCGCGGGTCGGGGGCGAGATCGGGAATAATCCTTCCCTGTCAGGGTGGGGAGGCCCTGGCACAGGCTGCACAGAGGAGCTGTGGCTGCCCCATCCCTGGAAGTGTCCAAGGCCAAGTTGGACGAGGCTTGGGCAACCTGGAATAGGGAAGGTGTCCCTGCCCATGGCAGGGGGTGGNGACCCGTGAACCTCAAATGAAAACCTTCTGTAACATTTCATCACTTCGAGGTGCTGGCGTTGTGTCTGCCTGACTGAGGCCACCCTGCTCACCCACATCCGTGAGAAACGTACAACAGTGGTTTCATCAGCAACATGCAACCATCTAATATCCAGTATTTTTCCTCCCAGAAGTGTTCCCTTGATTAGCTCAGTCCTTCCCACATTTACAGTGTCATGTTTGTGTTGCACACAGAGGAGCTCCAAAGCTGTTTCTCCACACACATTCCCTGCCGTACCCAGCACAACATGTCAATTAGTGAAGAACAGATTTACTCAAACTAACGATTGTTTGGGTTAAAGCCAAGGACGAGGCAAAACAAAACAAAACAAAACAAAACACCTTTTCTACAAATCTGCGGGTTCCAGTATAAATTCTCCCCCCAACACGTTTATGAAATATGCCATCGGAAACGTGTAATTTGGCATTACTAGATAATTATATAAGCTAAGAACCCAGCAGACACCATCACGGACTATGAGAAAGGAGTTACACAAGTTTCCCCCTATTTTTTCACCAGGTTTTTTTCCCTCGCGTTTGTGACAGAAGTTTGTTTATTGCCGAAGGCACCATCCACTTACTCCGCGGAGGAGACTCTGAGTATCTCCCCCCCGGGGTACCCCGCCTGGGCTGTTTGCGGCAGCCGGGCCGGGCGGGTGCGGGGCAGGACGGGCTCGGGAGCACCGCACCCCGCGGACAGCGCTCGGCCCGGGCCGGCCCGCACCCCCTGCCCCCCGCTCCACTCACTCTGCAGAGCTGGTCCCGTTCACGGCGGATCCATCCGGAGCGGGGTTCAGCTGGATCGGCCCGGGCTTCTTCTTCGGCATCTTCGCCCCCACACGGCGCGCAGGGGAGCGGACGGAGCGGCCGCGGCCCCACTTCGGACACGTCCGAGGGACTTCCTGCGGCGCGGCAAACTCGGGGGGGAGCTCCCCTGCGCGGCGGTGCCCCCGCGGGCTGCGGGCAGGTGACCGTGAAGCTCCCGGACCCCGCTCCGAGCGCTCCGAGCTCCGGCGGGCACTGCCCGGGATCGGGATGTGCCCGGCCGGGACCGCGCCGGCGCGCGCCGCCCGCACCCGTCGCGNCCTATTCTATGATGACTTAAACAGAGCACTGCCTTGCTTTAACATCAACATACTTCCACAAATCGATAAAGAACTGGGCTTTTTTTTAAAATTCTGCCACTTCATACTAAAGGGCATATGAACTGCAGTGTTATGAGCAGTGGAAGCAGAGGGATCCCAGAGGAGAAGCAAAGACAAACAGGCAGGACAATGGTGTCCTGTGGCAGCTCGCCTGGACCTGGGCAGCTGGAACAGTGCTGGTCAGTCAGCCCAGGACACGTGGGGCCTGTCACCAGCCAGGGCTGGCTCACGGGCTAGCGGGGCACGTCACCCCTCGGGCAGGACAACTGGGCGTCCTTGCTCCAGTGGGCTCTTCTGGGGTAGCAGAATTGCTTTGAGAGCAATATATATCCTCGATACAGTCAGTAGAACGTGTTCCTCCATGTCAGTTCTCTTTCTGAGAGGGAGAATTTAAATGTAAAGATTCTGTTGTTTAGTTGTGGATCTTGCAGGGGGTGAGGGGCAGGATATGGAATGTTAAAGCACCCAATGGCCCTGTTTGGTTAACAAAGCCAATCTGGACACAAGTGTGCATTAACTATGACACGTACATTCATCATATGATAAGATTCAGGAGATAAAAGGAGTTCCGTGCATTTGACTTCCGTGAACAGAGTGACGTTACAATCCTGCCTCTGCTGCTGAGATCTGTAAAGAACTTTAGCAAAGTTTGAATTGCTTTGTAAGATTAATTTCTCATTGTCTGAATCCAGCAGAAGTCAGCTGAAAACTCTTTTAAGGCCCGTAGGAGTTACACATTGAGAAGGGCTTGTGGAATTCTTCTGATTTCTGACACAGCTGAGAAATTCTTTCTGTTGCTACTGTACATTCCTGTACCACACAGTGCTCCATCTGTCACCAAATATGACACATTGAGCAGAAAAGACTCTGCAGTTACTCAGAAATTTGCTTAAGTGATAAATGAAACCTCTCACAGACACACGTGAGCCAAGAAATGAAGCAGCACCGAGTAACTCAGCACTGAGGTGGAGGTAGTGGCCTGGTACTGGTGAAAGAGTGAAAAACCAGTTTCTTTAGCAGTTCCATTTTTTCCTGAGATTTTCTAATAGTCTTCTTCATACATAAGACATGTGAATTCACCACTTGAATGACTAACATCTTTACAGCAGTGGACAGGTTTTGTACTTCAATGAGTTGGTTCAGACTCAAAAAGAAGTGCAGAGTAAATTCCATAACAAAATTTATACTGTAAATACTTTGGATAAAGAACCAGCCTGAATTCTGTATGATTTAATTTTTTTGTGGTTTGCAAAAGTAAAATTATATTTTAATCAAAGTAACCATTAATGTTCTTACAGAAACTGAAATGCTGAACAAAGTTCCCCATATATAATGCAAAAATGCTAAATAGTTCCTATCATCTTACCCATTTCTAAAGTAAAAAAAAAAAAATTTATTTTTTTTTTTTTCATAGCTTTGCCATTAAAGACATATTCCCTCCATCCAATCAATTCCAGATATTACAGAACAGCTCCCTCCTCTGGAGCGCTTTATCCTTGCACTGAGAACACTGAACTATGGAATTACTGATTTCATTAATCTCTTTTAAAATCCCTTTGACCAAAGCACAAAAACCAAAAATATCTTGGATTGACTGTATCTAGAAATAAATTTACGGGCATATGGATCGATGCCACTGCAGAAATAATTTCTGTGCTGTTCTCTGTAAAACAAATAGGTTTAACTTCAGGGCATTTGTAACTAAAAATTAAACACATTTCCCCAGCCGAAACAGAACACATGCTTTGGGAATTTGAATATTCTCCATGGAAGGAGCTGTGTTTTTCTTTACAAACAGGTGTTTCTGGAGGTGAATCACAGAGGAAAAGATGAAGAAAAAATAGAAGCCACTGTCATTTCAGTGAGAGGCTTCTGAGCAGGGAGACTTTCTGATTTATTGATTCCACCACTGCTTGGAAAAATAGAAATGATTTGTCTCTGTAAATAGAAGTGGAACAAAGAAGCTTGTCTTCATTACCACTTTTTTCCTCTTATAGAAACCGAAATTTTGCCTAATTTCTTGAATGAAAAGAAAACCACAATTACTATATAGATCAATTGCACCTAAATTAAGCCAACATTTCAAACTCGATTGCCACATAAAGCTGCGTATTTTACTGCCAAAACAGGCACACAAACTTCCATTTGTAAGATTTAATACTTCTTAATCTATTTAGTGGTTAGCCCAGCAAGTTAGGGAAATAATTAGTCCCATAAAGCAATGGAATTTAAGAAGTCTGGTTTGAATTTGATTGAAATTGGCCAACAAGATCAAAAATTATTCGAAGGGAGCTGACAGACAGTCTGACAGAGATCACAACCTGCCTTGCACCTTATTTTCCTAAAGAAACAGGGATTTAAAAGAGCACTGTGCATCAGAACACAATTTAAATGCTTTGTGATATACTAAAAGCCCATAAATGAATGTTTAAAGTGGCTGCATAATATCAAATTTAGATTAGATAAGCAAGGTATAAATATAAATAAGTATAAATCACAAATAGCTGAAATTTGCTTAATCCTTAAGATGTGACTTCCCACTAATACAGATGCAATGGGAGCAGTTGTGCTGCGGGTTTATGGCATGAACAGCTCTGCCAACATCATATTTGGAGGGTTTTTTGCCGAGCAAATGCCGCTCCCTTAGGAATAAACCCCTTCAAGCGTGGAAGCAGGCAATTATCCATTTGACAGATTTGCTTTGCCGTATATTACGTGTAACAAAGCAGGAAATGAGACTGAAATATAAAATAAGGTGCTAATTTTCTGCAGTTTTTCTAATGAAATTACAGTAATCAAACAGAAACAAGCACTAATATTTCCTTTTCACCTAAACTAGAAACCAGAAGTGTTTTCTAGAATAGAGGCAACCTGTGGGGGGTGTTTTGTTTGTTTTTTCCTCACTTATTATTTTAGCAGCATGTGGCCGGTTATTCATTTCCTGAAGAAAAACCAATAATCAATGTCTGCCAGCATTTGCTTTTTATTTAATTAGGAACATAGGACTGGAAAGAACCACCTAGGTCATCAAGTCCACTTTCTAATTAAACACTCTTCAAAAATATTGATTAATCAAAGCTGCATAAATATGGTGGGTTTTATAACCCTGTATCCTCTGCAGAGATTGTAAGTGATCTTCTGCTTTTTTTGTTGTAAGGATTTTTTAGTACAAACAGTGACTGTTATTTTCAATACAAAGAGCTCATCGTGTAGATATTTAATTTTCAGTAATTTTATATAACACAATTACAATATTTTGTGCTGGAAATTAGCAGCACTTGATCTATGATTATTATTAAATCTCTCTGTTAATTGTCATACTTCAACTGCCTCAATCGATTGAAGAAATTGGCCATATCTAAAAAGATAAGATAAATGGATTCAGTGCTAAAACATCCATTAGTATGTTCCTCCTATATTTAATGTATTCTTGACTGTAAAAGATGCTGCAGCAATTGAGAATACACATTTTAAACATTAACTGTTAAAATAATTTTAACCAGAAAGTAACTGCAATTGATTTTGTCACACCAGAAGGAATACATTAAATTACCAGAAACATTGTATGTCAAATTTGAATTTATAGAGAAATAAGGGGAAACCAATTCCTTTAATGGATTAGTATTTTACATTAATTTATATAGTTTTGTTTAAACGAAGGGACTATAATTAAAGTCAGATACATTTCTATGAACTGAGCTGTGAAAATATGAGAACAATTTACAGCTCCAACTGCATTGGAGATGGGAGCCTGGAGCCTCTCCTGTTGTTCCTGCAGCCCAAATCCTTACATGGCATTTTATGTGCACAGCTGCCAAACCTCTGCGGGCTCGGCATATTTATTCCAGCCTGGACAACTGCAAACTGTTCCGTTTTAAATTACCAGAAGGCTCTGTCTGGAGATGAGCTCGGGACCGCTCCCTGTCCTGGTCCTTTCCTCTGAGACAGGGAGTGAGAATCCCTGACCTGGATTGGGAATAGTGTGGCCAGAGGAATAGAGCAGCAGTTCTGCCCCTGTGCTGGGCACCAGGGAGGGGCACCTCGAGTGCTGTGCCCAGCCCCTCAGTTCAGGAAGGACATTGAGGGGCTGGAGCGTGTCCAGGGAAGGGAATGGAGCTGGGGAAGGGTCTGGAGCACCAGGAGCGGCTGAGGGAGCTGGGAAAAGGGCTCAGCCTGGAGAAAAGGAGGCTCAAGGGGAACCTTGTGGCTCTGCACAACTCCCTGACAGGAGAGGGTAGCTGGGGGGAGTCGGGCTCTGCTCCCAGGGAACAGGGACAGGATGAGGACATTGTCTTAAACTGCACCAGAAGAGTTTCAGGTTTGACATCAGCAGGAATTTCCTCACAGAAAGGGTGGTCAGGCCTTGGCAGGGGCTGCCCAGGGAGGTTTGCAGTCCCCATTCCTGCAGGTGTCCAAGGAAGGCCTGGACGTGGCACTCAGTGCTCTGGGCTGGAGACAAGGTGGGCATCGGGCACAGCTCGGACTTGATGACCTTGGAGGGCTTTTCCAACCTCAATGATTCTGTGATTCTCTGAAGTGATAGGGGGGCTCGACAGGCACTATTTTAAATCCCATTTCTGGGGGCGACTCATCGTGGGGCTTTGCAACATTGGATATTTCAAATTAAGCACTAATCCCTGACATGTTTTCCCTGACAAGTTGATACTAGAGGGGGCTGGAGGTGCTGGGGGATGAGACATTGGACATGCCCTGGCCATGTGCAGTGGCAGCCCGGAAAGCCAAGTGTATCCTGGGCTGATCCCACAGGGAGGGCAGCAGCTGAGGGGGAATTCTGTCCCTCTGCCCCACTCAGGTGAGATCTCACGTGCAGAGCTGCCCCAACCCTGGGGCCCAGCACAGAAAGGGGAGTGAGTCCAGAGGAGGCACCAAGATAATCAGAGGGATGGTGCATGTCTCCTATGGGGAAAGGCTGAGAGAGTTGGGATTGTTCAACCTGGAGAAGAGAAGCTTTGGGGTGACCTCACTGTGGCCTTCCAGTACATGAAGGGAGCTTACAGGAAGAATGGAGAGGGACTATTTACAAGGGTCTGGAGAGACAGGACAAGGGGGAATGGCTTCAAACTGACAGAGTAGGTTTAGATGGGATATTAGGATGAAATTCCTCCTTGTGACGGTGGTGAGGTCCCGGCACAAGCTGCCTCAAGAAGCTGTTCCATCCCTAGAAGTGTCTAAGGCCAGGTTGGACAGAGCTTGGAGCAACCTGGTCTAATGGAAGGTGTCCCTGCCGACAGCAGGGGGGTTGGAATGGCAATGAGATAATCTGCCATGTCCCTTCCCACCCAGGCCACTCCTCGGTCCCACGCCCCAGCCCTGGGATCGCCTCAGCCGCCCCGCCCCGCCCCGCCCAGTGCGTTTTGGCGCCAAAACCCCCGAGCCGCCGCGGCCGGGAGCTCGCGAGACTCGGGACTCTCGCGGGACTTGGCGCGCACGGGGGAGGTCCCGGCCCCTCAGCCCGCCCCGCGCTCCCGCACGGCCGGAGGCGCCCGGAGCTGCCCGGGACGCTCCTCCCGAAACGCAGCTCGTCCTGCCATCGGCTCAGCCCCGCTCCGGCCCAGGTCTCTGGAATTAGCTCCGCTTGAGGAGCCGGAAAAGGGGAATCCTTCTCCAGACCGTGTTTCGTGGTGGGTGAGCTGTATATTTGGCGAATAGCCGCCCCATCCCCCGAAGCCTTTGGTCAGGGATGTGAGTGGCACGCGGCTCCATGGAGAAGCGCTGTGGTTAGAAATCCACTTATTTTGGTTTATTCCTGCCACACCCAAGTAACTTCGACGAGTTGAAACATGACAAACTCTTAATTTATTCGGCTCAGCGAGAGTGGGTTGTGTTATCCTCTGTATGGTATCTGCTGTTTAATTTGCAGGATGATCTGGTTGGCAAATCTTTTTCTGAAAAAACTTTAAATACTGTATTTAATTGACGTTTATCTGCCTCAGCGGCAGCCTCGCCGCTTCTCTTTTAATGCTTTTGCTGTTTTCTGCAGGAGGGCAAAAAAAGCTTCTTTGTGGCAATGATAGATCCTTTAGAGAACAACTTGTTTGATCTTCCTGATTATGAGAATACAGAAGACGAAACATTCCCACCTCTTCCACCTCCTGCCTCTCCAGGAAGAGACGATGCTGAATGGGCTCAGGCTAATGGAGGTGAACACCCGTGACCCCTAAAAATCCAATTTTAATGCTGTGCAATCGAAATTACTGGTGTTGAACTTCACCATCTTAAGTTCACTGCATAAAAATAGGCAGAAAACAAACGGTAAATTTAAATTATTAATCATGCAATGCTTTCCAGCTAGTGGGAAAAGTTTATTTTTGTAGATTCCATGAAAATATGTGCATAAAGGAATCTTTATAGAATTCAAGCTGTTCTGATAAAATGTTGGTAGTTATACAGATAATTATCCAGCAATGATCTGTAGTTACTCTTTGTGACTTGGCTTTTAGGAGAGATAAGCGTTGGATGCTCTCTCAATGCACTTACCAGAAATACAAGTAGAAACTTAAAATGAACACAGTGCAATTCTAGGTGATGGCAATTGCATTGAATACTTAAATTATGTAACTTTCTTCCCCAGATGCAGATGGAAACCAGCACTCCCAAACAAAGGATTCTGCTGTGAGCACACAGAAAGCAGTTAAAAGACCAAGGCCTAGATTAGATGCCCAGAGGTAACTTTATACAGAATATTTCTTTGTGTGATGAGTTTGGTGTAGAGCTGTGGGAGAACGATTAAGGTACCTCTAAAACTGGTGTAAGTTCTTCATAATCAACAGAAAGAATCCAAGCTTTAGGCTATTTCAAGGAATGGGAGAGTTTTTTCTTTGTTTGGGTTTTTTTACTTGTTAATTGAAAGAAGAAAGTGTGGGTTTCAAATAACTTCACCCTTTTCCTGTTCCTAGGTTAATTTCAGAAAGAGGGCTCCCAGCCCTGAGACACATGTTTGACAATGTGAAGTTCAAGGGTAAAGGGCACGAGGTAAGACCTGGTGAGCTTTTGTTTTGTTTCCTGGGAGGTTAATGTAGATTTGATCAGTGCTCCCCATCTGATACGGGGAGAATGGATAGTACTCTGGTTAGCCAGCTTTCCAGCAGTACCTGAACAAACCCTGATGGCTTTGGAGCTTCACATTTTCGAACAAACATGAATGCGTTAAGAAAAGCCATCTTTTGATCGTAAAATTCTTTTTCTCAACTCTGAAAGTAGAATATCCCATCTGTGGCTCTTGTATTGTCCATAGAAATAGGGTTTTGAATCTCAAGGTTTCATAAAAGAAATGTGATGTATCACTTGAGCAAAGAGAAAGCAGGACTTTCTCTACAAGCTTTCTTATTGTTCTGGATACACTTAAACATGCAGAGCTTATTTTCCTTTCCATATTGTTATAGAGTTCCTTGTAGACAGGTGAGGGTCAGTCTCTTTTGCCAAGCAATAGGAGAAGAGCAAACAGCCTCAAGTTGTGCCAGAGGAGGTTTAAATTGGTTATTAGGGAAAATTTCTTCACCAAGGGTGTTGTCTGGCCCTGGGCAGCCTGTGCTGTGGACTCATCATCCCTGGAGGGATTTAAAAGACGTGCAGATGTGGCACTTGGGGACGTGGTTTAGTGGTGGCCTTGGCAGTGCTGGGGGAATGGTTGCACTCTGATCTTAGGACATTTCCAACCCAAACAAGTCAATGATTGTCCTGGCACACTTGGAAGGAGACCTGTGCATCTCTGGTTTATGGAAAGCATTCATGGTATAAATGTTACCGCTGGAGGCACAAAGAAACTGGGCAGTAGTGCTGAAAGGTACCAAAATCTTTCCTAGATCAGGTTATTTTGATGTATCTGCACTCTAAACACAAGAGTCAATGCCAGCTGTGCCCTGTGGATTGTTTTCAGCGGGGGTTCAGCCCTGGTTGTTTAAGGCCAATGCTTCAGGACCTGGCAGATGTTTTATGGGATATGCTCTCCTGAACTTGTATCACTGCTGTTCTCATAGCCTGAGATTACACTGGATTGTGGGAGGAGGAAGGAAAGGTTCCCCACACATTCATACTGCTTACATTTCCCAGAGACTGTCAAGCTGCAGATGCTTCATGTTTTCAGGAATTACTGTCCTCTTTCCCTCTGCAATCTCCTGACTTTGTCAGCTTTAGTAGCTGGGTGTTGTCTTTCTTGCTCTAGGCAGAGGACCTGAAGACACTGATACAACATATGGAGCACTGGGCTCACAGACTGTTCCCAAAACTGCAGTTTGAGGATTTTATTGACAGAGTGGAGTCTTTGGGGAACAAAAAGGAAGTTCAGGTATGAATTGTTTGTGTCAGTTTGTCTTCATGCTGTTTGGAGTAGTGCAACAGGTAGGTTTAGGAGATCAATTATGCAGCAAAAGAACACTTAGGTTGTGCATACTGCTAAGAAGTAGAATGTTATTTAAATTAATTTCTCTCAATTTAGAGCTCTCTCTGCTATTTAAGTTTAGATACAACCTTTCTTTATTTGAAATAATACTTCAGAGAATGGCTTCAGCATTTTCAGAATATCTTTAACCACAGAAAGTTGCTTAAGAGTGTTGGAACTGGGTGGGTTTTGGGGTTTTGTTCGGTTGGTTTCTCATGTTTGAACCTGCAAAAGAAGATTGATAAAGAATTCAGCTTCACCTGGCTGGGTGATAGGTGAAGGGCTGGGAAGATGATCCACAGCATTGAAGGTGTGTGTCTCAAATGGACATTGAGTGAAAGGAGTATTTTCTTCAGAGTAATAAAGTGTAAAATGAAATTGCTGTAGTTCTCCGTACTCCCAAAGTTGAACATAACTTGCTACAGATGAAATACCAGTGTTTTAATCTCCCCTTTGCAGACCTGCCTAAAGCGGATTAGACTTGATCTTCCTATTTTACATGAAGACTTCAAAAATAATGAAGGTATGCTTTCTCTGCTGTTTGTTCAGTGCTGCAGTGCTTAAGGTTATTTACTTCCCTTCCACTGACCAGAAGTGAATGATCATGATACGCTTTTCTTATGCAGAAGAAGTTGTTGAGAGGTCTCTGCTTTAAAACCAGGCTTCTGTGAATCTTATGATGACAAAACTGAACTGGTACTTGCACATAAGTATGTAAAAATAAATAAAATTGCATGGTCTGTTTGAAAGGAAATGGAAAATGGGTATTAACCAGCATTGTTAGAAATATTCTTCCAAAACACCTCCAGAAGTGCAATTACTGAGCACACAGGTTTGTGTTGCACTCTCACATGAATGCAGTCTGGAGAATTCTTGGGTCTTACAGAAGCAGGAATCATAAACTCGTCCTGCTAATACTGCAGGGAGTTGCAGTGCAGTCAGGGTGTGGTGCCCTTCATAGGCAAAGTATATGCTAATGCTGGGGGCACTGTTGTGTCTGTCATTTCTGGCACACAGCTGCCGGGAGCACTCCTTCTTCCAGGATCAAAACCCAGCATTTACCGAGGACATTGTCCTGCGGTGACACAAGTCAAGAGTCTCTTCCAATCAGATAGAAATTAGACATAAACAATTTTTTAATTAGAAGAGGAAGCTTCATGTGGTAATTTGAAAGAAACTTAAGTAGCAGAAAGGAGGGAATTTCATTGTCATTCCTGAGGATCTTGTGCAGGTTTTCACACT
The DNA here is from genome assembly GCA_013397815.1 of Aleadryas rufinucha. Lineage (NCBI taxonomy): Eukaryota > Metazoa > Chordata > Aves > Passeriformes > Aleadryas > Aleadryas rufinucha. The sequence goes on from VZTH01001468.1 coordinate 240,033, forward strand.
TTCACCGCGAGTGTCTCTTGAGAGTGTTATCTACTCATTGTTCCATTTGTCCTCTTGTGAACCTTAGCCAGTGCTTGGGAATGGTGTTTGGTGGATGAGTTCACGAGTGGTAACAGCTGGCCTCAGCTTTGGGCAGGGGTTGACACGTGGCTGCCTTCACTGCTGCTGCTTTGGTGAGAACTGCACTGCAGCCAGAAGCAGGCACGGACAGCAACACGAGTGGTTCCTGCCGACAGGGTCTGCAGAGTGATCAGATGTTCTGTGCGATGGTTCCATACACTGGGCATTAAATGGGGTGCTGAGCTGCTCCTGAGCTGTGTGACTGAGTGCACTGCTACAGCTGCCCAGCCTTCAGGGGAAAAGCTAGAGTAGGCATCTCACAGGTGTGAAAGAGAAGCTCAAGCTGGGGTGCTGTATTAACAGCCCAACCCTTTTGTCAGCTCACATTTCTATTCACAGGCTTAAAGTGGTGCATAGGCCTTGGGCACTCTCAAGAGTGCTCTGCTGCTCTCTGGGTGAAGCATGTCTGACTGAATTGCCTCCACCTTGCACATTTCAGTGCTGGCAGATGAGTAAATATCTTTGTAATAGAGCACTCTGAATTCAGAACTGAGTATTCAATGTTTGTGTTCAAACCTCTGATTCACAGAATCCTAGAATGGTTTGGGTGGGAAGGGACCTTAAAACCCATCCTGTTCCATCCCCTGCTATGGGCAGGGACACCTTCCATTGGTGCCATCCAGCCTGGCCTCGAAAGGTTGGAATTCCTGTAGCTACTCCTGCCACTTTCTTAAGGACAGTGTTTTATTAGTAGGGTTGGGAGGAAAACTACCTGGTCCTAAGGATTGCCTGGATTTCCTGTCCCTTTTGACCCTTTAAGCACAGTTCCTCTTGCTACCTCAGTGAGCTGTGCCTCTTTATACTCAAGCATTGATTACTGTGTGTGGGTGAGCACCTGTGTCCTTTGAATATTGGGGATGTGGGCCTAGGCAGAAAATTGCCCATTAAAATTAAATTATGGAATGATCTTCAGCTGTCAATACAAAATGTAGAACATAGAAATGCTTTCAGAATGTTCTCTTGTGATGTGTAGTTGATCTCTATTGGTTTAAAGTGTTGAATCTTCCCCCTGCCACCCCTTGTTTTTAACCAGAAGGAGAAGGGGAAAGCAATGGACTGGATCCAGCTGCTGAAGATGCACATTCCCCCTCTGGAAATGCAGAAGAACTGAATTCCCTGCCTGGTACCACTCTGACGGAGGAGCAGCAGGAGCGGATGAAGAAGAACCGGCAGCTGGCCCTGGAGCGGAGGCAGGCGCGGCTGCAGGGCCACAGCCAGTCCCAGCACCGGGGTAAGGACCCCAGCTGCAGTGAGGGCAGTGGCCTGAGCTGCTGGGTCATGGCTCTGATGGCTTTTCTAGTAAGTGCTGCAATGTGCAACTCTCCCATTTTAACAGTTTTCCTGTGGTTAAACTCCAGAGCTGTCACTGCTCCCCTGCTTGTTGCACCAAGCTGTGCCAGCTTTGTCTTTGGTGAGATGCAGCTCACCCTGTTCTCTCTGAGCTGCCTTTGCCACAGACTGGGATTCTGGTGATGGAAACATCAGTTAAACACAGCAAGAGTGTCTGCTCATGGTTTTTCTTTCTCTCCTCAATAGAGCTCCCCAGCAGTTATTCAGAAGAGGAGTTTGACAGCCCAGGTGTTCAGGATCCCACTGACCTTACTGAAGACACTCAGGTTCCTGCAGCCAAAGATGCTCCCACAGAAGAAGATGGAGATGAAGAATTGGAATGTGCCAGGGAAGAGCAGTAACTTCCCCACACTGTGAATGCCTTTCTTGACCAAAAGACCCCCCCCGCTTTAAGTACTGTCATTATACTGAAATGTTGCTGGCTCTTGGCACTCCAGAAGCTTCAGGGAAGTCTTTCCCATGGCATCACTGAAGGACAGAACTCTTCCCTGGAAGCTGCAGAGAAGCAGCTCTGTACATCAGGAAACAGAACAAAGTTCTTCTGCTGCACTTGAGCCATCTTTTCCACCTCCCAAAACGTTTTTTTTAGGAAATGTTGATGAGTTTTTGGACCTACTTTAAATATAGTTTATAATTTATGTCAAACTGAATTAACTGGGATGTTGATGGATTAAGTTGCTATTAAAATTGTATTGTTTGGGGTTTTTTTTAACAGGTCTTTTAACAGGGGTACTGGATTTTTTTAAACTGCCTATCCATTACTTACATATTTTTCTTATAAAATGGAAGCTATTAAATTTCACAAGTCAAACCTGAAATTCTTGTATGAGGCTTTTTACAAGGCCAGGCCTCCCCCACTTCCCCATCCCTTGGGTCAGACATCTCTCCCCAGACAAGTACCTCCCCTCAGGGAGCAAGGCCTTCCTTAGCTGATCCTGCTCTCTCTTGAGGCTCTGTTTCATCCTCTTCTTAGGGTCTTGTTTCTCCTTACACAACAGCTTTTCCCTTTTGTGGAATTAAGAGGAATCACCCCTTCCAATAGTAAAAAGTACTGAATTTCTAGACACTGAATTAAGCCACTGTCCTCAGGGTACCAGGTGTTACTTTATGAAGGAATTTGCTCTTTATATCCTTGTAGGGAAGGAGGAGGTATTTAGGTTTTAAGAACTTAATTTATGGACAACATGAGCAAAGTAAATTTTTGAATGATACTTAAAATAATTCACAGACCAGTGTCTTTAGTCTGAAATATGAGCTTTATCAGGTATAAAATCTTTTCATAACTCAACCATACTCATAATCAGATAAAAATAATTCTTATTTAAAATAGACATTTAGCTTCTTGTTAAAAGAACACTTGAATATTTAAATAAACTGCTTTTTAAAAAATCCCCCAACCATTTGTGCACAGTGAACAGGAGCAGGACAGCCACAGGCAGCTGGTGCCAGGTCCCAGTTCAAGTCCTGATGTCCTCTGTCACATCCAGCAGCGCCAGCTCCCGGATCTCCTCCAGCAGCTGGTACAGGCTGGGCCCCTTGGTCTGGCAGAACTGCCGGGACTCCTCGTCCATCACTTCCACCCTGGCTCTCTCTTGGGCACGCTGGGCTTCCTCTGCAGACTGGCTGACTTCTTTCACCAAGTCAGATTTCACCACGTGGAAACTCTTCTGGGCGGCCTCTGTGTCCGCAGTGTGGTGTGGTGCGTTCCTGATGATTTCCAGCTTGATGGTGTCGGCGTGGCAGCGGGAAGTCTGCACAAGGATTCTCACCTGGAAGCAGTATTTTGTTTATATTTCTGATGGTGCTATTTCCTTTTCCTCCCCTCCAGTGAGATACTCACTGTGATGTGATCAAAAAGGCTCAAGGTCACCGAGTCTCCAGCAGTTGTAGTGGAGGTGATTTTATGCTGAGAGCGATGGAGGGACCCAGGCTTCCACTGGCAGCTCCCAGCCCCTTGACAGATGACCAAGCCCTCTTTGTTTTTCATGTAGGCAGCACCTTTGATCCCATATCTACAAAAAAGCAGAGAGAAGCTGTTCTAACCATTTTCAGCCTTTTCAGGTCTCTTAGTTTCGAAACCCACAGGCTCGCTGGGACTGTAGAAAAGCAACAGGAAGGGGTGGGCACAGCAGCCTGATAATCCTGCTCCAGGAATGGTAGTAGGTAGTGTCACAGAAACCCAGATGTGAAAACAGTGTGGAGACAGTGACTGAAGTGTTCTGAGAGCAGTGAAGCAAAAGTGAAATAGTCAGTGATCCATTATCTTAGTGCTGGGTGGGGCCTGGAATGGCTCAGTGATGGGAGAAGAGCAGCTTTACAGGTTTTTCCAGACAGACAGTGAGGAGACAGTTCTCCATTTAAAAAAAAGCTACTTGAAGAGCAGCAGCATGTTTGCCCTAGGTTCTCTGTAAGGCAGCCTTTCCTGGCTGGGGAGCTTCTGGCTCTTGAGCCTCACAGCCAACCCTTTGGAATGCTGGATATGACAGATCTGCATTGAGCTGGTTTGTAGGCAGGCTGTGCCCTGCCAGCGTTGCAGGTGTTATTCCCCAGCCCATTCCCAGCCGTGCCGGGCTCACCGGGGCACGAAGACGAGCACGCCGTTGGTGCGGATGGAGTAGATGACCCCGTCGGCCACGCAGCGCTCATCGCTCTCGGCGCTCCTGTCTCGGAAGTACATGCACTGGAAGAGCTCTGTGGACTGCTTCTGAGCACGCTGCGCTGCCTGTGAGCACCCCACACACACAGAGAGACAAAAACCTACGTAAATATTCCAACAAGCATCTTTGGCTTTGATTTCCACAGCTTCTTTTTCCCATTATTTACTCCCTTACCTGCCCCAAGAAAAATTACATCTAAAAGAAAATCCTACATGAAGTACAAGTGAAGTATGAAGGCACTTTTACAACTGCTCTCAGAAGAAAACTGATATTTAAAAAAACCTCAATGCACTACAAATAAAAGTAGTGATACTCTTAGTTCCCAAAAGCACAGTCAGGACTAGTATCCCATTTCCTAGGGCACCATGGAGACTCCCACAAGGACCCCCTTACCCGGTTCCTGTTATTAATGTGTCTGCACAGCTCCTCAAGATCCTTGTTACTGATCATGGTATCCTTAACATCCCCTGTGCTTCCCTTCAGGGTCGTTGCCATCAAGAGCCTGTGCACAACGATGTCAGCGTATCTCCTGATGGGAGACGTGAAGTGAGTGTACCTCTCCAGGGCCAGCCCTGCCAAGGGAAAGGAAGAGAGGTGAGCAATCAAAGCCATCACCTGCCTCCCCCAACAGTCCAGAAATCACAAGAAAGGCAGAAAAATGACCAGATACCGTAATGATGGAACTGCTCCTCGGGACAAGAACCAGTTGAGAAGTACAGGGCGTTGGACATGGCGTGGGTGGCCATGGAGCGCAGCAGTTTGTTCACTATGGGATCCGAGGGGTCGTTTGCTCTGTCCAGAGACTCGGCCAAAGCCTTGTTAGACCTGGCAAAAAGGTGCTAATGCTGGAGAAAATGATACTATCCCTGGTCATAATGGCTTACAGTTAACAACAGCATAAAACCCACACAGAAATTACTAGTTACTCGTACAAAAATGGCAAGCAGAATGATATTGAAACTTTCAGTCCAGTCTAATAACAGCTCTGCTCTAGGAAAATGTTTAGAAAAAACCCAGCTTTCACCCAGTTGTCTGCTGCAACCTGGAGAACCAGGGACTGGAGCAAAACCCCTTCCTATGCAGTACAAAAGAGTGAGCTGGTCCAAAACCTTTGTGGCCAGCACAAATAGGACAAGGTGACACCCAGGTCACAGAGGCTCTACCGATGCCCTTCATCATAGCCTCCTCATGTTATCTTGACCAAATAATTCTGAATTATTTTGAGTCATTTAAAATGACTACATTGCACAGAATTAACCTAATTTAAACCACTACTCTCTTACACAGGAAATACAATGCAAACAAGGTCACTGCAGAGCTTGACCACTGCACAGCGACTGAACAAATGCTTTGTCTAGATATGTCTAAAATTATTCAGCCTCTGCCATTTGCAGTACAGCCAGCAGAATGCAGGCAGCTTCTCCTGGTCAGAACATCATCAGAAAGGCTCTGATAAAATTCTTTTTAAGAACTGCTATGCAATGTCTCTTAACACTGATAACTCAGAGCTGGAATTGTTTGTAATGATAATATGGCCAAATAGTTAATTGCTTAACTTTAATTACAGAACTTTAGTAATAAAAGCTACCGTGTGTCTATTGAGAAGCCTTTGGCACTGGCACATTCCCGAAGCTCAGTGAAGAATTCCTGTCGTGGTGGAGGGTGTTGCCGCAGCAGAGCTTGGTGGGGAAAATCCTCGGCAATCCTTTTCGCCACCCAGTGGTTGGCCAGGATCATGCATTCCGCCACGGTCTCGTGCACTTCCAGAGGTTGCTTGGGGATGAGGTCATGGATATTCCGTCTGTCATCCAGCTGCACTCGGATCTCGATCCCTTCCAGCTCCAGTGCGCCGCACCTGTCCCGCTTCGCTCGGACGTGTCGTGCTATGTCAGTGAGCTTGGATATGGCCCAAACCACCTCAGCCAGCTTCTTCTGCCTCGTTCCTTCATCCAGGCTTTTCAGTTCCAGGATATCCCCCACCACACTCGTGTCTCCATCCAACAGTCCCTGTGCTGTCTCATACTCCAGCTTGTAGGCAGAGCGGATGAGGGTTTTTGTGTATTGAACCCTCAGCATCTCGTACGATTCCTTCTCCAGCTCCCACAAGACGCTCACAGCATATCTTAAAGACAACATCACAGTTCTGAAATAGTTCTGGTAGACTTAAACTCCCATTTCAAGCCCATTCAACTCTTAGAAATTTATAGACTTAATTATGGTTGTGGAAGCATCTTTTTCTTCATGAAACCAGTGCTCAGCAACACCACTAATTAATGCACTTGCCTTTCAGTATCATGCACCACAACTGAATGACGACCAGCTACACAGCAGTATTTCAATTCATCTGCTGAAGCAGAGTACCCCTAAGGTATAAGGTCTCCTCTATTTTAAAGAATAGCTCCTCTATTTTAAATAATGTGATAGTTATTTTTATCCATTTTTATTTTATTAGTCAGATGCATCCACAATGAACACCTCTGCACCCCGCATATCCTTGTGCCAGCAGCCAACTGAGCCTGGAAATTGGTACAAACTGGTCTATAAAATTCACCCTACCTGTGGTAGAACTGAAAGGTAATTTTTGATGCACACAATTCTTCCAGTTGAGGATTTAGGAGCAATGCAAAATGACTTGTAAAAGTGTCCCTGCTCAGAACTACTGCAAACCCTTACCTGTCCACTCCGCTGAGGAGGGAGCACACGTCGGCGCTGAGGACAGAGGGCAGCATGTCATAGCGCCGATCCGCCAAGTAATATGTGGTGGCCCTGAGGAACAAAACACAGTTACTGCTCTCACCAGGACTCCTGGGTCTGGGCTGTAAGCATTGCTTCACAGCCTGATTTTAAAAGGTTATTCCTACAGAATGCTCACAGGTCCAATACCAAAGTCTAATTATTTAAATAGCTATTTGTACAGTACCACCCTAATTTTGCCTCCCTTGGTATTTCAGCTGCCATTAAGGGCAGGACCAGGGCTGAACAAAATACGCTCACTGAAAAGGTGATTTAGTGACTACAGCAAACATCTCTGCTGCCTACAGTTTATACTTTGCATCTACAAAGAATACAGTTCATGAAGTGATTCAGTAGTTTAAGTCCAAATAGCAGCAATAAAAGAAAAAAGGGAATTAAACACTTGCACATTAAAAGACAAGACAATATTAAAACATAAGCCTGACAAATACCTCTGGAATTAAATTAATGTAAAACTTAATTCCATTTTGTGGGTGTTCATCTCCCTTGGAATGTGAACAAGTGGTTTTCAAAAATACTTTAAGTCAGAGATATTAAATTAGACTCTAGAGCAAAGAGGAGTGATCGGGGAAAAATGAACTTATATTATAACTTTCTGGAAAATGTGTCCAAATAAAAGCAGAATGTCATTAGTTATATAATAGTTTAATTAGCTTTAATAAGTCCTTAGTAAGACATGAAAGGTGGAAGCATGTTTCTTTCCTCCCGAAGTTTCCTTACGGTAGCATCACAAACTTCTGACCTCCATAAATTTTCTAATTTTCAGAAAATAACTTACCTTGCTCTGGCCTCAACATCAGTGTAGGAATTCGCTGCCACGAAGTGAGACACATCTGCAATGTGCACCCCCAGCTCGAGATTCCCATTGGGCAGAGTCCTGACAGAGAGAGCATCATCCACATCCTCACAGCCTTTGGGGTCAATGCTGAATATCAAGTGGGTGTCTCTCAAGTCGAGGCGTTTTTTTTCCTCCTCTGGACTCACTTTCCATGGATTCTTCGGAGAACTCACGGGCATTTCACTCATCTGTACAGAAATATTGTTGATGAACATAGATTTATATATTTTCTAAAAAAAAATGCCAACAAATTAGATTTAATTAGTTTTTCAAATTCTTCTTTTGTTTCATTTTCTAAGTCCATTACATTTACTTTATGGAAAGTATGGTAAAAATTGGAAAGAATTCTATGTGCATTAGTAACCAATGCTATTACTGTGGTGATACTGCAGCTCTGGCAAATACAACCAGATTTTTTGTTGTAACAAACAAACAAATACTGGTTTGTTACAGTCTTTTTCTTTCAATTAATTGTAGGTATAATCAAAATAGTTACCTAAGAAAGCTGGATCCTCTCCCAGCTGAAAACAAAGTATTTAATACAGCAGGACAAGGACTTTAGGATAAGTAGCATAACCACATATTAAAGACAGAAAAGTCTTAGAAGTCCAACTCAAATTTGAATTAAGAGCTTGTAATCTTCTCCTCACAGCAAATGGATTAAAATCACTCTTGACTTGAAAATCCATAGTATCAATAGAACCACTGATCCAAAAGATTCCAGAAAAATAAACTAAAATAATAACAAATTTTCAGCTTTCAAAATGGGCTTTCAAAACCCCACTGGCAACAAAGATGTTCAGCTGTAAAAGGGTCCCTCTCTTTGAGAAACAAGACCCTGGAAATGAACAGAAAAGACTGGATCACATCACAAAGACAAACCTGGATTCCTGAGAAAGGGGCAGCACAAATGCTGTTCTCCACCAGAATGGCTGCGATTTCCCCCTCGAGATCCCCAATTCTCCCCAGAACTCTCACAAAGTGCCCGTTTGGATAGAGGGAAGTTGACTCCCAGGAATCGATGCGCACAACCACTCTGTACTCCTGCAGCAAGACAGCTCTGTTAGAACAGCCCTGTGCCCCTGAAAAGCACAATTTGTACCCCTAACACGACCTTGCATTTATCAAGAAAAACCCAAAGCAAGTGGTGTGTCAGTGCTCAGGGTGGCTGGGCTGTGGGCCAAATTCAGAACTCAAATAAGCTTCGTAACCTGAAGCTGAAGTGGTTCTGACAGGAACTGAACACAATCCTTCACTGCAGAAATTGAACCCTCACAGACTTCGCTTTGACAGTTTTACCATGTTTTTGTCAAAGAAAACATCATTAGAGCTTATAACACCCACACAGCTTTGCAGGAACACAGAACAGAGAAACACTTCAGTTAAATTACCTGTAATGCTTCAGCCTGCTGAGTGCTGATCCGGATTTTGGGAATTCGGTAATCCCAAGGTGTTACAAGGACTTTCTGAGCATTTCTGCCCTGGGACTGGCTCTCTTCTTTAGAGGGGAAGGTGACCACATAATCCCTCCAGTTCTTTTGCATGATTCCAACTACTTTACCTTTAAATAAGGAACATTGTGCATTAAAGAGTTTAACAGAACCAAGAAAGCAAATATGTGGGAGGTACAGGAGATTCATTGCTTTATAACATGAACTGATGTGTCCCCAAATCTGTGTCACAATTGCCAACAACATATGGTGTGCAGACAATACAAGTGTGTCATAAACTATTGTTGGCACAGGCAGATTTTAATGAGCATTTATTTATGTGGAGACTGACTCATTGTATAGATCTCAATTGATACAGGACATAAATTATTCAGAGATTCCCACTGCTGCTGAAATGTGGCCAACTCTAGTAATACAGAAAAATTTTAATAGCAAAGAGCAAAACAAAACATCATTTCCCTACAAAAAGAGAATTAACCTCTTAAAACTTTTAGCTCTGACCTCAACAAACTTTTAAGAAGCAGCTATAACTGCAGAGTAACAATTTCAAACAAGGCTCTAAGTTCCCATGGTACCCAAGCATGTCACACTGGGATACTTTTTCACCTAACAATTTTTTTTTCATTATTTATCAGCAGGGAATTAAAAGGATGCTTCTCCTTACCTGTGGGCATAGGGTCACCTGTGGTGTCTGCAGGTGCTTTGTCCTCAGTCTCATTTTCACAGAGGGCAACAGTCCTTCCCTTCCACTCATGCACAGGGAGCAACTCAACCACAACCACATCCCCGTGGATTGCACGATTCCGAGCCTTGGCCCCATAAATAAGGATGTCACTTTGAAGTTCTGTATTTAAAACAAATGGAAACAGAACTGTAATCTGCTAAAAGAATTCAAATCCCTCCATTCCTGGCAGCATTCTGCTGAAATAACAGAAAATTACTTTTCCAGTATGATTTCTTCCAAGAAGGACTACTGGCAAGTAATTAATATTGCAAGGAAATGAAAATCTTTTCCTTTTTTTTTTTTTTAAGGATCTATTAAGGAATTCTGTAAGTGAACTTTTGGATAAAAAGCAGCATAGGCTGGGATGAGCTCATTGTTCTTAGGCAGCAGCTTTAAAAACACACACCATAATTAAATTGGGAAAGCCACTGCCACAGGATTCTGGGCAGGGTTCAGAATAAAACAAGCTTTTAAAAAATAATTAGTATATTCAGCACTGGTTTGACTGCAGGGTCTGTCACAGGAACATTTGAAAGTAGTTATTAGTGAGAGCTGGGCCAATGAGTCTGTGCAAGGGTAATGGACTGTTTCTTCAAAGGTGTTGATTAGTAACTCATGCCACAGAGACAATCCTGGATCAGCTTGGATCAGCTTGATCCAAAAGGCAATTTTCCAATTGTGTTCACAAAGACCAGCTAAGTCCTAATCCTGCCAACATCTATGCAAACTCTTATTGCAAGCAAAGGAGTGGTCACCTGAGGTTAGAGCAAAGCACAGGGACAACAATTTCCATCAGCATTTCACATTTCACTTCAGAGAGGTGCAGGGAAACAGGACAAGAGGCCAAAATATGGCCAAAGGTGCTAAGAAAGAGGAAGGAGTTTTCCTCACAAGTTCCACCCTCTGGTTGATCTTCAGCCTCCTTTCTGGCCCATGAAAACCACCCAAGCACTGCAGGGTCTCAGCCTTCATCTCGTTTGATAACTGAAAAGCAGCTCCTCACCTGTGTCTTTGCTGCCAAACCCCTGAAGCCGAACAAAAGCTTCCAGCTGTGCTCGGTGCTTATTGACATTCAGTGTACCCTGAAAGAGACCAACAAACCAATCAACAGAATGCAACAGTCACCCTAAAAATGGACAGTTTTAAAGGATAAAATTTTGGGGTTTACAATTATTTTTACAGGACTTCATTTTTATTTATGCCTAGGTTATTTTGAACACAACTCTTCTCCCTGTAGGGGGGAATGCAGGATGTAGAACTTTTAAATCCTGAATTTATTTGTAAGATGGTAAATGACATTTTATTCCAACCACAGGCAGTGCAAGATTACCTTTGCTGCCTGCCTTAGCACAGAATCTGGCATTATTCCAACAGGAAAGAAAAACCTCAGTCTTTCTGTTCATATTTTATTCCTGCCTTACTGCTGGAATTGCCAAGAAAGGAACAAATTACTGCCTCTAATTCTTTAAATTATTTTTGAAAGAAGGACACTTGTCTACCAACAATCCATATTAAGGCCCTGAACAGCCATAAACCTGTAAATTAATTTCATTGACTGAGAGAACTCTGTGCAAATTAAGTTAAAAGTGCTGCCTTTGTGCAGCACTATTTATATTTAACAACAAGGTCTCACTGCTTCAAATCACACCTGGTCTCTCAATTTACAGGTACATCACATATCAACCTGAAGAAAAATCCATAGCACATTTCAAATCCTCAATAGCCAATTCTTATTTCAACTTCTCCAAGACAAAAACAAAAATTAAAAAAAAAAATCCACATGTCACAACACAGTGTAGGGGAAATATTTTAAAAATCCTAATCCCTTCCATCCTCTTGCTTTTGGTTTTCTTTTCCTCTTCCCACTATAGCCATATTTCTTTCTCTAATCACTCTAATTAATTAATTTCTTTCTCTAATTTCTCTAATTCAGGCAACTAAAGAGACCAATCACAAGACTGCATTGTTCTGTGTATGTTCTCTGTATAACAAATACCTGCAGGTATCTTCCAGATTTGATCCCAGCCTCCAATATTTCCATAGGTAAGTGCTCAGGATATTCTTTTCCATGGTTCTCTTGGCTTTCACTCTCCCGTTCATGCTGAGCTTGGACTATGGAGTCAAAGAGTTCATGGGCAGCCTTTAGGTCAGGCCAGAAGTTATCCAGGTAATTCTGTATGCACAAATATAAACAAACAGAAAAATATTTAGAGATCTCTGTTCTTTTAATAATGCATTTGGAAAGCCCATAATGGACAAGAGCTGTCTCACACTATACTCAAATAACATTTCCAAATGGTAAGGATGAGTCTGCTCTAAACCCCACAGATCTGTCCCAGGTTCAGCCTAATCCACTGTTAAATACAACAAAGGTCAATCAGTTTGGTGCTGTTTTTACTCAACATCCTTTCACAGCTAAACATAAACATCCCATCCCCACATCCCACTGCATACAAGTGGTATCAGAGATGGACCAAAATGAAGAATGAATTATCTTCTCAGGCTTCACTGTATCCTCAGCAATCCAGGCAAGGTAACAGGCAGAACATTACTGATGGATATTTAGGCTACAGCTGTTTATGGACTGCTTGCACTCCAGATTTAGACACTTGGCTGAGGGAACTGATCACTGCTCATCAATGCAAAATTCCCCAAAAACAATGAAAGCAAGGAAAAGGTCTCCTCTACCCTCAGAGCTGCTGTTTATCTTTCCAGTTCTCTGCTTTGCTCACTGCTGTTGGTTTTGCTGACATCCCCACAAGTGACATATTTGCTTGCTTTGATAAATGGAGACATGAGTTACCATCACAGCTTTCTTGAATGTAAACTCTGACATGATTTGCAATATACTTTAATGTACTTGCTTCATCATTTTGATGCAGCATAAAGGAAACCTTTTATTTTTCTGGCATGTTACCTTGAAGGAAATCACAAACACTCCTTCTGTTTCATTTCCGTACTGCCTGATAGCATCTTCATCTTCTGTTACCATAACAACTGGCATCTGACCCAGGCAGTGACTGTAGTACCAGGCTGCTGCATTGTAAATATTCCTAGAAAAGCAAAGTTTGAAATAAGATTTCTGGCACAGCTCATTTGCAACTTGCAAGATTTTGCTGGCTTCGTATAAACAAGATTTTGATTTAACACTCAGACTTTTGAGAGATATACACTGAGCTACAGAAACATTTTTCTGCAAAAATGTTTATGTGCCATTCTTAAGCACCACGAGGAGAGAGGAAAATAGAATGTTTCCTCCTCAGTATATCCACTTGTGCCCTGGCTGCAACACAACACAAAGTTCCTCTGAGTGAAAGCTTGTAAAAAGCAGGCTGGAGGTGCTCAGACTCCAATGCTACGGTGTAACTTCAAACTGATCCCAGCTTTTTCTTTAGCATTATCGCATTTAATTTAGGGCAGTGTCTATTTCCCTAAGAAAACAATGTTGATACTTTTGTAACCATTAAAGCACAATGCAGGCTTTCAGTGAATGTTGCAGAGCTAAGCAGAGCAAGAGCATGAACTCTCAGTACCTAGTGCAGGCTCGTATTCCTAAATACAAAGTCATGACGCTGTGAGTGTGGCACTGCAGAAGTTCAAACAAACCTGGTCTGCCACTTCTCCATGGATTCTCCCTTGTCCCTTGGTAGGTAGCAGTGCTGGTGGAATTCATTAGCAAACACAGTACAGTCGTGACGGGGATCCTTCAATAGATTTCGTAATTTGTTGTACTGTCTGGAATGAAAAATGATAAATATATTCTTGTGCTTTCTTTTGATAATGCTATTTTAACTCCATGTGAAAATACAGCTGAAGAACTCAAGGGAGATTACTGTCATGCACAGAGAAATGCACTCATTACATGACACCACTGATGATAAATCCTGAACCATCACCTGCAAGCAGGCTTTTTAAGTTCCATCGTGAATGCTTCTGATTTTACACATACTGGTTTTCCAATGAGCCTCACAAACATGCCAAGTGTTCAGGAACTTATTTGTTTGCCACTTTTGGGACAAGGGCTATTTCTTCAAAAACATTTGTGCCTTAGAAATATGGGAAGGCCTTGAGAGCAAATTTTACTCTGAAACGCTATGGCAGTGCCCAGGTTAATGTCTGGTGAGGTAAGTACCATACAATAATATTAATTGCTCCCCAAAGACAAGTGCTCAGGCATCATACAGCAAACCAAAACCTGTCCATAATCTGGCTGTGGGCACATGAGAGATCATTACTGCAAAGTCTCATTAATCCCTGTGATCAGCCATTTGATTAGCTAATAATGCTACAGGTTTCACATCACTCCTATCAAGTGAAAACTATGCCAGGCATTGATGTCCACCGATCACAAAGGACCCCAGTCCTTCCCCTACTGTAAAACTACATTAAGACACTTGAAACAAAACATACATTTTACAAATCAGTATTTTTACGTCAATCTAAACAAAAAATAAGTTCTTATGGGGTAAGTACCTGCGTCCTTTCTGATGTTGCACAGCCTGACAAGCTGTTTGCATGAAAATAATTCCTTTCAGCTCCGGAAATTCCAGAATCTCCAGGTACTCCTGAACAACCTTGCAGTCGGGGACAACGTAGTGTGTGACATCATCCGATAACAATTTGCCATCTAAAAGATAATTCGGAGTTTAAAAGTTGAAACTTTCAGTTGCAATATTGGTTTCTTGAAAAGACTTTCTGATGTAAAAAAATCAGAGTTGTGTCTCCTCAAACGGGTACATTTATTTTTCTGAGGAACAACGTTATGGATATTATGGTACAGTTCTGTGGTACAGTCCATACATTTGTGACAAAAACCTTCTGCATCCACTGATGCCAAAATTTAGTGCAAATTCTATCCAAAGGAGAGGAAAAGATCCACTTTCATTATGAAAAGGCAATAACTTAAAAGAGTGAAGGTTACAGTTCTTTCTTCTCTGCTTCCATATCAAAAAGAGACTATACATCTGGCACAGAAAATCTTTTCATGGAATTTCCAAAGGCTGTAGAATTATGAGCAGTTCCTTTACCCTACTCCCACAGCTCTCTGTTCAAACACACCATTTACAGCAGGCTCTTTACATAAAACAGCACAGGTAAGGGTACACGTAGAGAAAACCACTGCTACTGCAAAAAGAAGATGTTTTTAAACCTAAGCTGTTAACCATCAGTGTTAATTTTCTTTATAGAGACTCTATCCCTTAGGAATACGCCATCAAAATACCACAGCCAACACATCACAGATGGCATCTTAAAATGTACCTCAAAATTAATGAATTTAATTGCTTTTGGTATTCCAAAGATTACCCAATAGCTTTCAGATGGGAGGGGATCTCCACTGTATTTTCTCTTAATACCTATTTATTCTTTATTATAAATACTGAACTGCTGAACTCACCACAGTGCAGGCAAATTATACAGAATAAAGTATATAGGTATTGACAAGTAAGGTTATTTTCATGTATTTCTTAGAAGCTGACATGGGGCAAACTTTGAGCTGTGACCACAAGAAGTGTGAATCCAGGCAGCACAATTGTGCTCACAGTAACTTGGCCTCATCTCACACTGAAGGCTTATAATGGATGATGGCAGAACACATACAAGAAAGCGAATATTTATTAATAATTCACAAGAGCATTAAACGTGAAATGTCGCTGGAAGATTTATGAGATCTGCCCATACGAAGCTATCCTTGCCTAACCCATAGATCTAGAACAGAATGATTTCTAGGCAGGCACAGCTCACCCTTACAAGCACCTGCAGATGTGATTTTTGCAGGCAGTCTCTCCCAGGGCAGGAAATAGATTTGCTCAGCACACTGTGTAGAGTCAGGAAGGAAAACAAATATTTCCCTCACATCTGGGTTGCCTCAAATAATCACATAGGGATGTATTCTGACAGTCATCTGTAGCACAATCTACATTTAAATACAAAAGAGGGGAAGTTAGGCACAGTAGGAGAGGTTAGACTTTTTTCTGATATGTGCCTTTAAGTTATCCTTGAGGAGGAATTCATAACCAAATGCAGCATTTTAGGGAGCAGTAACTATCACTAGTCCTGATCTCCTGGATAGCAGTAATACACTGTAATAATATAATCTAAGTAATATACCTTCTGCCCTCTATTGCAACAGGCACCTAAATCAAAAGTGAAAATATCTTCGTCAGTTGCAGTTCCACAGAAAAAAAGAAAGAAGAGTTACAATTCTCAACCTTTTCTCTTAGGCAAGCAAGTCATTGGTGGATTTAAGCAGGTTGGATATTATGTTTGTTATTTGCCAGTCAGTTTCCTGCATCAAATAAATTGTGCTATTGAACAACAACAACAAACCCAACTGAAATATCAACCAAAGCTCGGGTGATGATCTATGATGCACATAACAGCACCAGAGTGTGTAAAAACAACAACAAATGCAGACATCAGAGCCTGGCAGCCTTCCCGTGTCTGAAATGCCCCGATACAACACAGGCAATTACATTTAATTACTGAACAGAAATAGCTGCCGATGCAGACTTACAATAGCTTCAAGATAATGGCTTGGCCCCATTGTAATACTTAACAGGTATGTATAGAATTTAATTCATGCTATTAACCACCACCCTGCAGAAATTAATGCATTTTAAAGGATCTTTTAAAATAAGAGAAGTGTAAAAATTGAACAATCCTTTAGCCTTTTATCACTGCCAGTAAACTGTTCACAG
>VZTH01001468.1:256791-351459 GCA_013397815.1 Aleadryas rufinucha
CGACTGCCGGGGCGCCTGCGCGGGGCGGGGCGCGGGGTCACCGCGCGGGGAACGGCCTGAACCGAGGGGCGGGAAGAGAGCGGGCGGGGCGGGCTGAGGGAACCGGAGCGGGCTGAGGGGACGCGAGCTGAGGGAACCGGGCCGGCCGAGGGCCGGGTGGGAGCGAGCCGAGGGAACTGGAGCTGAGGGACAGACAGGAAAGAGCTGAGGGAGCTGGAACTGGAGCTGGGGGACAGCGGGAGCGAGCTGAGGAAACCGGGGCGAGCTGAGGGAACCGGGACGGCCCTGAGGGACGGGCGGGAGCGAGCTGAGGANAGCTCGGGTGATGATCTATGATGCACATAACAGCACCAGAGTGTGTAAAAACAACAACAAATGCAGACATCAGAGCCTGGCAGCCTTCCCGTGTCTGAAATGCCCCGATACAACACAGGCAATTACATTTAATTACTGAACAGAAATAGCTGCCGATGCAGACTTACAATAGCTTCAAGATAATGGCTTGGCCCCATTGTAATACTTAACAGGTATGTATAGAATTTAATTCATGCTATAAACCACCACCCTGCAGAAATTAATGCATTTTAAAGGATCTTTTAAAATAAGAGAAGTGTAAAAATTGAACAATCCTTTAGCCTTTTATCACTGCCAGTAAACTGTTCACAGCTAAACCCTCTTAACAATCAGTTCCTCGATTCCTTCCGATCTTAACGCCTCGTTGATTTCTAAAGGATCTTGCTTTAAAGGAAAACTATTGCTACAGACGTGATTTGTTCAGCACCGCCCGGACACCCCAGCCCGGGGATCATCCCTCCCGCTGCAGGGATCATTCTCCACTCAGGGATCCCCCCCGCTCGGGAGTCACCCCCTGCCCAGGGATCCCCCCCGGTTCAGGGATCACCGCACCCAGCTCTGCTCCCCGCGGCCCCGGAGGACGCTGCCACCGCCCCAGCCCGGCCCGCGGGCGATCCCGGCTGTGTCAGCCCGCACCCCCGGCTCCCCCCAGACCGCTCACGGCGGAGTCCCTCACCGCGGGCGCAGGCGGCGCGGCACTGGGCGCTGCGGCACAGGGCGCTGCGGCACGGCACGTCGGGGCGCAGGTAGTGCTCCCGCACCACCCGCACGNGAACCGGGGCGGATTGAGGGAACCGGGGCGGGCTGAGGGAATTGAGGAGGCTCTGAGGGGGTCGGTGAGGTGAGGGCTGAGGAGGAGCCCGACCAGTGCCGGCTCTGTGCCCCGAGGGAGCCCAGGCTTGTGAGGCTGGGCGAGCGCAGAGGGCAGATTCCCTTAAAGTGAGGGATGCAGTTGTGTGACCCTCCATGATCTTTCACGGCACCTTCCAGGAGAAATTCCAGGCCTGTTCCTCAGCCTTGATTTTGTGAGATTACAAGCCAGAGCCCTCGGGGAGTTGAGGTGGAGATCAGGGCAAGGGTGCGTGAGGAGAGCAGGCAAGCCCAAATGACAACTAATTTTACAGTAATCACCAGTATTGTCCTTTACATTTACAGAGGGGAAGATAAAGGCACTGACAGATGAAGTCTAGTCCAAGATGACAAAGAAAAGCAGTGGAAGGTCAGGAATCCAAAGGAATGTCTCTGGGTCTGAGTCACTGCTCTATGTCTGTAATGCTGCAAGTGTGGCATTTTGGGGATTGTTTTGACTCTTAGAAAAGCATTCATACTTTCTCAAATAATAATTGCCTACACCGTAATTTCACTTGAACATAAATACGTGGTGAGAGCTGTGTAGTGTTTGTCCTTAGGAGGGAAAAAAAACACTGGGAGAGAGCCAAGGCAGTATGTCACTGTATGTTCCTGTTTATTCTACTTCTTATTTTTCACATGTTTTATAAAATGTGTATCTCCAATGACTAATACTTCTAAGTAACCAATTCGTGCCAGTAAATGGAAGCACCATCTGTAAGAAGCTGATTTGCAGAAGCCAAGTTCTCAAACATCTGAGGAGGAGGAGGTGTTATAACTTAGTGAGAGACGACCAAAGTGTAGACTTGGGTTTGGGAGTCAGGGTGATTTTAGATGTATTATGTAAGCAGGATGTGAGAAGAAAAGGGAAATGGAGACCAAAATGATGGAGCTCTTGTTCTGTGGGAACAAAGATGAAGTAACCCATGCTGATAGAAAAACTGAACATTTGGGAAAAAAAGACATTTAACTGAGTTTGAAATGTAGCAGATGCTGATTGCTGACACAGTGAGGAACACAGACCAGTGTGCTTACTCAGTGACATTCAATGACTGTAATAAAATGAAGGTTAATTAAATAAAAGTAGCTGAGATCACTGCTCTCATTTGTTCACTGTTTCAGAGAGGAAAATGGAAGACCTTTGGGCCAAGTTCATGCCTTGCTGATACTGTTGATTAGCTGCATATGTATTTCTAACATCGTAGTCATGTTTTATCATTCTGAGTTTCCCCACTTCCTTCCTCTCTTGGAAGAAACCTCAAATGATTGCAAAAGGCCAAGCTGGAGTCACTAGAGCCAAAGAGAACTCCTGACACTTTATCTGACAGCTGAGTTTGTCCCTGTGAGATCAGAGATGAACTTTCATCATCTCGTATTTCATGCATCTGGTAATTACCTGTAATTAATAAGGCTAAGCAGTTAGTGCAGGCACAGCCAAAACTACCAGGACAACATGTACATGTTTAATTGTTTTAAAATGAAATTTGCAAAAATGTTGGATTAACACTATTAGAAGATCTTACCAAATGATGAGAATAAAGATGGAGTATAGTCTGCCTGCAGAACTATGGGACATACATTCCTGCATACAGCTTCACTTCATAAAATACTTTGTAAAGAAAAAAATCATGGTAGAATACAAAGACATCAGTACAAGTATTATTTTTATGGAGTATTCCTCACTTTGTGCATTGCTCCCATGGATAACACCAGCAAGTGCTAGAGAAGCTTTTATTTTACATGGGCAATAGAAGTCTTTAAAGTTCAATCCCATGTTTGTGCTTGCCTGGGATGGGAAGTGGGAGCCCCTAGGGAGCTCTCCCCGCCGGGAGAAGCCTGTCAGGAGATGCAGTACAGAATTTCAGTGAGTTACCTTCTGATACAGGTTTGATAGAAGTGTTTGGGTGAAGAAATTTGAGGTCACTGGAGAATGCCAGCAACTGGCTCAAGTTTCCCAGGCCTGAAGCCTGACTCATCTGACAAATGCCACAAACAAGAGGCAGAGAATTAATCTAGGATCCACATAGTCATGAAATCAATAGAAATTGTATCTTTCCATTTGAAAAAGACCTTTTTTTTTTTCCCTCCAAGTACTCTGTCTCTGAGGTAGAGGATGCAAGATTTGATTATCTCATAGCATATTTTTGAAGTTGGTTCTTCCATTCTTAAAGCAATTGTGGAGCAATTGGCAATTCAACAACTCCTTCTAACTCATACCAACCTGGATAAATGCTGTCTTCTCTTGGAGATTCCTTCTCCTGGATTTCTGGCTCAGTAAAAGCCAAGTGTTTTAAAAATTGCACCCACACCTAGAAAGGTCTCAGGATTAATGTGCCATTCCTTGCACTCATAACAAAGAAATATATCCGATTATCTCAACAATGTCTGTTTTATGTAATCTCGTGTCCACTGGCATTAATTATGTCACCCTCCTTTAATTATTTTTGTCAGATCCCATATTAATTAGATTGTTATTTTGCTTGGGATTGGCCTTTGACCGATGATTTTCTCATTTGTCTTTTAAAATAATTTATACAAAGAGAATGCTAATGTTATTTTTATTTTAGCGAGAAGAGAATGATTTTGTGTTCGTGCATTTTCGGGCTTCCGAATTTTCTCCGGGGATTTCAGTTCGTCAAACCCACCTTAGCCCTTGTCGCTTGCAATACCGGACACCCCCGCTGGGGGACGCTCTGGAATCGATTTTGGGTTGAAATCGGAACTTTTGCTTCCCTGCCCGTGTCTAATGGGCTGAAATTCCACCTTTCGGCTTCCATGAACAAACTGCTTGGAGTTGTTTATAGCATAAAGAGACAATTTTCTCCACAAAATAAACTGGAAAGCGATGCAGCTCTATAATAAAATGAAAAAAAAAAGACTTGCAGATCTCTTCAAGCATGTCAGGAATATGAAACTACACGATGTTTACAATTATTGGAAGCATAAAAGCAATTTGTCACAATACCTGATATTTACTATAGCATGCATTTGATCTTCTTTCCACCACCCTTTTCTTCCACGGATGCAGTTCAAAAGTTTACAGCACAGGAATGCAAAGCTGTGTACTATTTAGTTTCACTTATTTTCTGTGCCTTTATTTCGTTTATCTCAGGATTTTCACTGTATTTACTGATGAGAGATCCTAAATATTATTTAAAGGACAAAAAGGCTTTATGCTGATGTGATTAGAATGTTACACTTTATCTGATCAGGGAGCTCTAGGCTATTTGCAGCTGCTAATAACTTGGTGTATTCCAGAATTTCTGCTTTCATAAAATATATTTATATTTGTTATGCTAGAAATTATGAAAACAGTTTGGATCAAAGGAGAAGGCCACCATATCAATCTTTTTGTCATCAAAATGCATTTGATTTGGTGGGAGCCTTTGCACTGAAACGATGCTCAGGGGTGCCTTGGCCTCTGGAGTAGCTCCTGCAGGGTTCAAAGGATAATGGTGGTCAGAGATGGAAGGACCCAACAGGTCAGCTTTTCCACCCCCTTCCAAATTGGGAGTGCTCCCTGTGGTGTATCTTGCTCAAGTCTGGGGTCAGTGCTGCACAATATCATGCTCTAAGGTTTATTTATTTATATACCCCAGTAAATAGAAAACAGAATAGCAAGAGTGACTTTCTTCTCCCCCTGCTTTCAAAACAACAAGAAGTTTCTGGATGAAGCTGATTAATTCCGTCTTAGACTCCTATCATCAGAAATTAAATGGGGTTGACTCATGGGGAACTCTGCAGTTGTGATTTGCTCTACAAATGAGATATAAGAGGTTTTCCTTGAGAGCTCAATGATGTATAAAAGGAAGCTAAAGGAAAATGTATCACACTGCATTTCTGGGCTGCAGCTGTGCATCTTAGGTGCTTTAAATTCTTCTTACTAAAAGCCCTTGAGCAAAGATTTTATACCCATAACTGCTCTATCCTCTGGTAAATCATATTGCCTAGCAGGGCTGGGTAAATAATAGGTTACTCTTTTTAAAAAAAAAACATTACAGAGGAAAAAATACAAGATTTCAAGATACATTCTTTTGTCATAATTATTGTCAAGAACTAAGTCTCAGCCAGCAAGTAATTTAGGAATACCTAACTGTAAACAATAACACTTTAACCTATGCTCCCCAATTCTGTATATAGTGATATTACTTGGGTTTCCTTGATGTCCCTGTGTGACAACTGACCAACAGTGAATATTTTTAATTTAGTAAAAGTCATAAAATAACATGTACTGCTAACCACTTACTGTGCAATTGGAGGTTTTCATTTGGCAAATGTTCAAGCTTAAAATGTGTTTTTCATGATTATTCCCCTTATTAAAGCTCATTTGCTATTCATGGAAAGTGAGCACAAAAGAGATGTGAACAGTCAAAGAAACACATTTAAAAATTCAAATGAATATCCAAGGGAAATGGATTTCAGTGTTTGCCCAACTCTGCTGGGACACTCAGCTGCTGAACGTCTTCTTAATGGGTGCCTTTGTCATTGTCCTCAAGGCTTCCATCACAAATGCTGGATCGTTCCTCACGACTTGATATTGCAGTCATTATGCAAAATTCGTTCTTGATATGGTTAAAGTGGTTCATTAGAGAGAGGCAAGGTGAGAGTGCGTTCACCACGTGCCTGCTGCTTTTACAAATGAGGTAAAAACGAATTTGTTGTGATACTGAGTACTGAGTTTAGTGTGGAGTCAAAGAAACTCAGGCCTTTGGCCCTTGCTAACGTCCTATGGCCTTGCTCATGCTGGCCTCAGGGACTCCAGTTATCCCTCTTTATGTCCTAGTGATGAGAAGAATCTGGATCATCAGCTGTGGGAACAAAAAGCAGTTACTGATGTTTATTTTCTACTTAGGCTAAGCTCCTGCAAGCTGAATTACACCTTTATTTTTCACTTGCTTTCCTGGCAGCAGGATCTGCGTGCAAGGCTCTTTCCTCTCCACAGCTTTTACCTACAAAGTCTCATTGAAGTCAGGTGGTCAAGAATTGTCCTCTAGGTCCCACCTAGAGGTTTGATAGAACCACCAAAGTGCTACTTGTTACTGCCTCACTAAATGGTAGAGTTCCCTATTATGCTGAAAATACAAAGTTAAGGGAGCAACCACATAGCTTCTAGGGATAGATAACTGAAAAAAAAGTTGCATCATTCAGCCTGAGAATTTGGAGGCGCATTTACTCATGCAAGCTGAGATCAAAGGTGCTTTCCAGAAAGGTCTTGCTTCTTAGCCAAATTTATAACTGCTTCAATTAAAGAAGATCAAATTATTTGCCTGGGGTCACATGGCGATTCTATGGCTCAGCCAGGGTTTGAGCCAAAGATCCATTCTCTTGGTTCATCACCCTTGAATGTAAAGAGGAGATTTAATTCTGTTTTATGAAGATATTAGGCAGGTTTATAAGTTTTATAAGTTCCTGAAAGAGATCGCGCTGCCATTATTATGAGGAAATAGTCTAATGGGTAATAAAAATTAAGAAAAACAAGATAAAAAATATTTCCAGAGGAAGAAATTAAACCTTGAACTCGTAGTTTGTGGCAGCTGATAAGACATGGAACTTTCTGGGGGTGTGAAGGACTTTAGAATGCCAATCAAATACCAAAATGCTCATTTAATTTAGTGGGATACTGTCTGATTTTTTTCCATTGATGCTTATTTTAGATATTTTTCCACTCTTTCCCCAGTTGCACATTGCAGAGTGCAGTGTGTGGAGGAGGTGCACAGCACCAGTGTGAGCAGGTGTCCCACACATTGGATGAGCCGGTGCAGCTGCAGGTAAGGGAAAGGTTTTTTGGTGGTGCAACAGGAAAGCCAAAGAGCAGCCCCAGCTGTGGGACAGAACAGTTCTGGATTTACAGTCAGCTGCTGGGAATACTCTTACAGATATGGCAGCCCATATACTTAGAAGCATGGAAGAAGAGGAGGGACAGTCTCAGATTATTTCAGTCTAATATTTTTGCTTAAAATTGAGTTCACCAAGTTATTTTCCAGCTTATCTCACCACCCTTCCTTTTTTTTTTTTTCCTTCTACAATGTCCCATCTCTTCAAGTTTCATTTTTGGAATTTAATATCTGCTGTTGATGATTTCTGTTCCTTATCTTCTGTTGATCCGTTTCTGCTTCTCTTTTAGATTCTGTCTCCTTCAGTCTCCAACTAATGTCTCCCCGTATGTCAGATTAAAAGAAAAAAAATTTACAAGATGCTGGGCTGTGAAAGGAACTAGGGAATGTTTATGTGGTTGCAGCAGGCTGACCATTAAAGTGACTTTATTTCTACAGCATTTCAGATGCTGGGCT
Organism: Aleadryas rufinucha; assembly: GCA_013397815.1. Lineage (NCBI taxonomy): Eukaryota > Metazoa > Chordata > Aves > Passeriformes > Aleadryas > Aleadryas rufinucha. The sequence continues at coordinate 264,285 of VZTH01001468.1, forward strand.
TGACAGTTTCATTTCTGAAACTATTTATACTCACAAAAGTCCATAACAGCATTTCCATTATTTGCTTATATGTTTTTTTTGCCTATATTTTATCAAGTTATCTTCTTCTATTCAGGCCTGATTTCAGACAATAGGAATACAAAGTGGAAAAATCCTTTCTAAAAGATACTTTAGCTTTTTATCTATTAAAGCATCTTTCTGTGTCCCAACACATTTTTATCTCAGCCTACTTTTCAGCTTCTCCTGTTGATTTGATCCAATGGACTGACATGCAGGGGAGACTTAGATGAAAGTTACACCTGAGGAGGGTGTGTACTCAGAGCTGAGGAACCTTACTAAAGCTGCCTTGCTCATTATCCACCAAAGTCCTCCTGCAGCTCTGGATCCTGATTCCAGAGTGTGACATATTAAAGCAAAGGCCAGCTATAGCTGTTGCCTCCCACTGAAAACACAGAGGGAGTAGATATTTTACTAAACTATCACCACTGGGCATCACAACAGGCTAGGATGGATAAAAAGGATAGATTTTATATTCTTGCTTTCTAAATATAATGCTGTCCAAGCCTTTATATATGTGATGTTCTATTTTTTCTCCATTTCAAGAAAAAAACCTACCAAACCACAATTTGCGGTTTTGAAAAGGAAACTACAGCTAGCATTAAATATTCTTGAATAACATCAGTGTATTAAATTCTGGCACAGTTTGCATAAAGAGACTGTGTGACAATTTGTAAGAACATGTGAAATACACATGTTAAGAGCAGTCTGTGTGTAACTTGTTCCTTGCCACAGTAGTAAAATCAGTTATTCCCAGGCTTTCTGGTCTGGCAAACCCTTGTGAGCCCTCAGGACTGCTGCACAGACCACCACACCCCCTCAGTGTCAGTGGCTGTTGCAAACAATAAAGACAACACTTGTTATGATTTCACAAATAAAGTCTGGAAACCACCAGACACAATGATGGCTTTGGTTCCCTCCAGCTCTACACTTCTGTGCCTCTGGACTGTGCTGTGATTGCAGGGAATGGTAGGGTAAGTTTGTGATGGAATATGATGATAACAACAGTCTGAGCTGCTGAGCACAGCCCCTTTTGCTTGCCTTGGAGAGACTCTGGCCCAGGAAGGTCAGCAGGTTGTTTGCTTCCTGCTGAGCTAATTGGCAGGGTGACAGCCACTTCCTGCCAAACACATGCATTTGTTTAATCTCTGCTGCTTGGGGATAAAAACCACCAATAGACAAAAGAGGCCTTCTTTAAAAGAGCTAATTTAGAGCTTGGTGAAGACGGGGCCTCCTCTTAAACCCCGAAGTGTCAGTAGTAGCTGCTGTGGGTGTGTACAAATAACACACACCCAAGTTCCTTTTGGATCCCTTTTTTCCTCCTGACAGTGCAGTAGGAGGAGAGGGGAGTTATTGATCTTGGTATAACGGGAAAAGTTACCAGAATCAGGTAGATTTGACATCTCTAGTTATGTATTTAAAAGCTGATGCCAATTGTAAGGGCAAGATTGAATGGATTGTAGGAGAGATGAGGAGCTGCCTGAACTGATTTAAGATGCACGAAGCTGCTGTATAAAGGACATGTGCAAGGCCCAAGGGAGTCAGTGCAAAGAATCTTGTTAATGTTTATGGGCTTTTGATCAAGTCCTAAAGACAGACTCAAGAGTTGAGATGTTTTGACTTTGAAACAAAGGCTCTGATGCAATTACATAATTTCTATTATTCTCTTTAAACTGGTGTGTGTTATTCATCATTCTGATCAGAACATGCTTTGCATCGCTGTCCTATTTCTGGTTTGATGATTGTGATAAACTTAGTAACCTTTTGCAGGCTGTGAAGTTGTACACTTCCTTCAGATCCTCTGTTTGGCTTGTGAAAGTGCTTTTTCAGTTTTAAAGGAAAAAATTTATGTTTGTTTTTGCCAATTAGGGATTACCAGGGGCTAATCATATTCTAAAACTATAGGAATGATTGTGGTAAACTCAGTGACCCTTTTCAGCCTGTGAAGCTGTACACTCCATTTAGATTGTAAAAGTGCTTTTTAAGTTTTAAAGGACAAAATTTATTAATTTTTTTTTTCACCAATTAGAGATTATTAGGATCTAGTGGTATTCTAAAAATATAACTTCTAGTACAGCTTCATCTTTGCCTCTTTCAGAGATTTGCATCCTCTCCACTTGTATGGAATGTACCTGTTGCTGCCATCTCCCTGTAACAGAGGGCTACCTCTTTGGTATCCTCAGGATTTGCAGGTTTTAATTAGAATGGATTTATGTTGATTAGAGTTGATGGGATTGAAATGCCATGTAGTTATTAATTTCCTAGTTTTAATTTTGCTACTTAGTCATACGTTACCAAAAATATCTTGGAAATGTGTTTTTTTCCCTTGTAAAGTGGCAAACCAGAGAAATAAATGCATCACGGCAGGCTGTCATTTTGAGTACAACTCCTGCTAGATCCTGACTTAGAATTCTGTGAATGACTATGGAGCTGGATGGAAATGAAAAGACACACTTGCAGCCAAGTTTTCTTAGATTTTCTTTGAAAACAGAAATAAATTTTTGGGAATTTCTGCTAGAATTTGATTAATTTCTTTTTTACTTGTGAACGTCAATGAACATAATTCCTTGAAATTACAATATTTCAAAATGTCCGTTTTAATTTTCATATCCGTAGCAAATGCAGGACAAACATGGTTTCTGGGCAGAAGTCAATATTATCCAGCACATGGAATGCTGTTTCCACTTTTGCAGGTAGAAAAGTGAGTCATAAAATAATGGTCCAGTCTTACAGTCCTTACAATCAATCTAAAGTGCATCTTCACATCTCGCTGTGACAGGATAAGGTGTTGTGCGGGAGGACTGGCTTTGCAGGCTGCTCATCTCTGCAGTGATGAATAAAAGCAATAACAAAATTTCCAGAGCAGATAAAAATTCAAATGATCCTCTTTCCAAAAGTCTCATGCTGAGCCCATTGCAGCTGAAGGGAGGAGACCACACTGAGATGCACAAGTGGCAGAGTTTTGGACTGGGAATGAGGAATCTGGGTTTTGCAGAAAAGGGGTTCAGTTCAGAGAATGTTTATATTCAATGCTGGCATTCAACTGGTTCCTAAAACTCCAGGGTAAAAATTCCGACAGAAATTGATCCTAAAGATGAATTTACTGCTTCTTTCTGCTCCTCCCTTCTTTCTATAATCAAACCCGTTCCTCACTGAGTACAAGAGCAGTGAATCAAAATTTCTTTTGATAAAAGCATAGCTGAGCATATGGGTCCAAATATGTGTCCAAATAATGCCAATTACTGTAACAATGTATTTCCTGGAGATTTAAGTTCTCTCCTTAATATTCTGTCTATCTAGAGACAGCTGTTTGAAGAAAACAGCTAAGCTTGATCATAAATTTGCCCCAGCACATTTAGAAGCATTTGTAAATAGGGTCTAAATGAATGTATCCCACGGACTTCTTTCAGAATACCAACCACCAACTTTGGTCTGTTTCAGTCCTTATTTTAACTCTATTTCTGGTTTGCCATCGCTTGGAAGTTTGGTCAATCTTCTCCTAACGGGAATTTCCTAAGGTTGAGCAGCCTTTGGGTTTCTTTGTGAAGGAGCGGAACTCTGGGGAACCTCAATGGAGTGGTGTAGGCAGATGGAGAGAATCAGGATTCTTCTTCAGCTCCTGGGTCAATGTCCCTTTTTTGGTCTGTGCTTGCGCATGGCTGTTCCAGCCTTTGGGTTTTGGTGTAGATGAAAGAGAAATTCAAAGAGATACAAATTCAGGAGATGGGGAATATTCAAATAATTAACTCAATTACAAATACAGCTGATAATGTTCAACCTGTAAATGCCTGTTTGGTGTTGGAAAGTTGGGAATTGGTCAGGTTTCTCCCATAGCCTTGATTCCATCTCAGGCAGTACTAGGAGGGATGTCCTGTAGACACACAGGAACACGACAGGTCCTTTAGCTCTCAGAACCAGAAGGTGAAGATGTGGTTGGAAGCAGTTTGTTTCTTGCTTCAGTTGCAGTGTGAATTTTCTGGATAAAAGAAAAAAATCTCATGTTGCAGTTATCCACATACGAATTTGCACTAAAAAGCCAACAGTTGCAGTCTGACCTATATGACATTGCTGTTAATTATGCATTATATATGCTGCTTTTCCTGTTTTCTCATTGTGAGGGGCCTTTTCGCTTCTCAGTTCGTATGCATCACTCTCATTAACATTAATAAGAATTTAGGTGTTGTAGAGTGATTGTCAATCTGTTTTAATATCATTCCCCAACACTTACCAGGGTCATGAGCTCCAAATGAAGGCAGAATGTCATTCTGGATGCCAGGGTGTACTTGGGATCCTGTTTCCTACAGAATTATACCCTGAAGCTCCCAATAGCCAACCGTGGATTCCATGGAGCTCTTTTACCTGCTCAGGCCATTCTGATCCAAAGAGCTGATCTGTTCATACAACCAAGCTGTCACAGCTATCCTGCAGCACAGAATTCCACTCATCCATTTTGTGGAAGTCTGGTCTCTTATCCAGTTTCCTTTATAATAAAAGGAGTAATAGCTGTGTACAACTGAATTTCTCTGCTATTTTTTTAGTGGATCAAATTCCTCTCTGAAGTAACCAGCTACAGTTCAGCTGAATGAAGGCTATGTCTTCATTTGCATCATTGCATAATTATTTTCTTCAGCCTTACCAAATCCTTTGTTTATTTTTAAATTTACATCATACTAAGCAGAAGAAAATGTCATGCCCTGGAGCAGTGCAGAAACCAAGATTAAGAGAAATAGCAGACACTATGAGTGATGGTCATACACACAGGATTAAGAGCAGAATTTGACCTACTATAGGTTAAGATTTACACAAACCACTTGGTCACTGGCTAGTTCTTAACTCATTTTGAGTGTCCTTTATATTATGATATAATAATATAGCAGGGGAGCAGACTTAAAAACTATGTTAATATAAAAAACAGTTGACATGATTGAATAAATGCTTAGTGTCTGTTTGAATTAGATGAACAATTTCTGTATATTTTGCTATTGTAATGTAGGATTAATGTTTTCTGATCATATTTTCATTACTTGTTCATTAAGAGCACTGGGACAATTTGAGTGAATCTTCGTATTTGTAGTGGGTCCATCATGTGGGAAAAGATAAATTGATGTGATTCTTGCTATCCCTGTTTGGAGAGATTAGGGATGGATTGGGAAAGTCAACCAAAACCTGTGCAGAACTGGCTCTAGCTCAGACTGTATTTTCTACACTGCCTACAACTATTATGTTTGTATTTGATTTGGACACTTTGTATTGGTAGAAGGGAGTCAGGCATAAATGAGGCCAACGCTATTATTCAGTGTTATTAATGATGTTGTCTACTCTTAGTTCCTCAAAAACTAGAAAACTAATAAATTTTACATATTGGAAAAAAAATCACAGATAAATCAAACAAATATATAAATTCTTTAAAGTATTTAATATGTGTTAAGAGGACAGGATGATGAATTCAATATTGAAAACCAATATCAAGTTTACAATTATGTACCATTTATCATCACTGATTGCACAGACAGAGTATTATTGCGGGGAACAGAATGATGCATAAACTAAAACCCTGATTGGTTTTCTAAAAAAAACCAAGTTAAAATTCATGTTATGTCTGAAAAGCTTTGTTTTTCTTTTTCAAGCATTATTTTCAGTAGTAATTGTTCATTCAGACACAAATGATGCATATTTAATTTCTTGAGCTTTAATATTAACAGTGTAATAATTTTCCAGTGTTGATAACTTGTGCTTTTACAAACAATAGCAGGATTCAGTTTGCTGTTGTTTTCTGAGGCCCAATTTCCCCTTTAAGTAAAAAGAACATATGGAAAATGAAAAAGTGGAGAGGAACTAGTTTTGAATTGGACATGTAGAAGCAAGCAAATGAAAGCAGCAAAATGCTCTTGAAAGGTGAATGGACTTTGAAGAGAAAACATGTACAAGTGACTGTTTTTACCCAGCAGATATTTTCAAAAGGTAAAATTCTGCCTCCCCAAAAGTCAACGGCAAAGCTCACAGTGACTTCATCGTTTTCAAACTCCTGTTGTCCGTGTGAAGGACATAGCTGCTCACCTTTATGAAAGAGCTGCTCTTCTTTAAACTCCTGTCACCCCAGCTCAGCTCTGGGAGAGGGAAATGAATTCTTCTCTGGCTCACACTTTATCAGCAGAATTATTAAGCAGTTTTCTGTGCAGAGTCACTCTTGTAATACACTCATGCTTTTTTTTTCCTCTCTCTTTTTTTTCAAATTCTTTTCTCATTTTCATGTTGGTGCTCAGGTTTCCTGGGGATAACCAGATATCATTTCACCAAACTGAGGCTGTGCACTCATAACTGAGTTATTTTGTCCTTCGGAACTTCAACAACTCATTCTGATTTATGAAAGAATCTGGCTAAGCTTGAAGATTCAGCTGGAGTTTACAGAGTTGTAACTCTAGTCTAGACTCATTGAGTCAACAATAATAAGAAAGAAGCCAAACTGTCTTTTTATATCTTTTTTTGTGAACTACACATTTTAAAAACAGAAGCACTGAACTAGAACCAGTGTGCTGCAATCTAGTGCTGTTTGTACCGAATGTCTTTTTCGAAGGGGGTTGCATTTCAATAGAGACCAAGAAGAAATGAGTATTCCAGTAGTCACCCTCAAATGGAGAAACATCCATAGCCACATTCACTGGCATTTACTGACATCTACAATCCTGCAAGCAGACAACCATAGTGCAGAGAATGCCAGAACTTTCCGTGGGAAATTACTGAGCTGGATGGGATTTTATATGGGTAAGAAGAGTGGGGCTGAGTGCTTTTTCTCAAATATCTGTCAAAAGTCATACAACAGAATGTAATATCTTGGGTTTCATTGCTGTCCAGAGCACTCATAGTTTGACAGGCCAGTTCTTTGGAAAGTTTTACAGAGAACACTGAAAGACAAAGAAAAAAAAACTTGTCGCAGCAGGCTTGCCTAATTCATTTTAAGCAGTCTGGTTTGGTCTCTGTGCATTTCTTACCTTTGAAAAAGAAAAGTCAGGGATGCTAAATAGTCCCCCAAATGGAAACTGGTGACAAAACTGACTGCTAAACAATGCCATCAGTATAGAGCAACTGGTGGTTTTTAATATTCTTAGACAAACAACAAAACCTAATTATCTTTATTTATTCAATAAATCAAGTTCAAATTTGATCTATTGAATTGTATTAAATATTGAAAATAATTTAATAAATAAACATGATTTCTAATTTATTATTGATATTCATCATTAGAATTTTGGTAAAAAATAATTAAAAACAGGTGGGGAAAGATAGGAGAGGAATTCACCTCAGGCACCAGTACTGCTGCAGAACCTGCTTAGGTTGCCTTAGCCATAGTTAATGAAGAAAAATAGCTTGTGGAGCCAGGGAGGGAGCAGAACTGGGCTTGGAAAAGGGGTTGGAAAGCAGGAATCTCTCCAGCAGCCGCTCCAGCACAAAGGGATGCTCCACCGCCCCATGCTGCTGGCTCAGGTGGCTGGTGCAAGGTCTCAGGAATGCTGCAAACCAGCACAGCACAGCAAGGCAAGGTTGGAAATGTGGAGGCACGAAGGCAGTGGTGGAGTGAAGGAGTTTTTTGGGAGGCTGGGAGATTGCAGGGAGTCCCTTATGGAGGCAGTGTACCAATCTGGCCCAAACTATGTCCTTTTTGAAACGTTGCCATCACCTGCAGTCATGCACTGGCACATGACCAAGAAACACACAGTGCAGGACAAAGGATTTTGGCAGCCTCATATGGACATAAAATACTGTACAATGTGGGGATTCATCGTGTGGCTATGGTGACAAAAAAAGTTCTATTAATCATTTTGGTCTATTATCAAAAAGGGACTTGGTCTTGTGTTTCTTACATACTGAGATGTTAAAAAAGCAGGATCACAGCCAACATTGTTATTCTAATTAGAATACAATCAGTAATAGTACATAACACAAGTAGAGCATTTAATCTTGAAAAGCCTGTGCAAGCGTAAGATTCCTGGCTGAGGGCTAAGTTAGTGCAGCTGTTCAAATCACCTGTCATGAGCCTTTTGGTCTAATGATTTTAATCATTCTACATTTGTAACTTCTGGTACATCTTTCAGGAAGAAAATGACAACCATGGGGTGCGATTCGTTCCCTGGCTGATGTCTCTCTGAGCATGCAGTGGCACTGAGCCACCCGAAAGCAGCAGTGATGCAGTCGATGTGACAGTGCAAGGGCAGGTGCTCTGGACGGTAGAGGATGCTAGAGAAGAGGTAAATTTTCCACCGCGCTTTTCCCCATTAGCATCCCCTGAACCTCGCCTGGTATCAGCTCGAGCCAGCCTCTCCCCATGCAGGGGCTGCTTTAGGCACTGCGAGCTGCGTGTGCCCGTCTGCGTGTGCCCGCTCCTCCAGCTGCGTGCGTGCCTCTAGTTGCAAACCCGGCACCTCGAAATGGGTCCAGAAGTTTGCATGATCTCCCTCTAAGCACATCCGCGGAGTCTGAGAGGTCTGTGGTCGGGAGATCCCGGGTTTTGAGCCGCAGGAGGCAGGGAGCCGTGCTTTTCCCTCATCTCCTGCCTCTGCTGAGCCACCAAGTGTTTCTGCCTCTGCCTTCTATAGTTTGCTTCCTCATTCCCACATGTTCGATCGGAAACCTTGGGATGCCGGGGTGGCGGTCTGATTCTTTGTCCTTCTAGTCTATTTAATGTATTTTAATTGAATCAGGCAGAGAAAAAGCCCCAAAATACATACACAAAGCCAAGGCACCAGGACTAGATCCCCCTTCCCCCAAACAACAAACAGTTAAATAAATAACGAGATGCCAAACCAACCATCACCAAACGAATAAGCCAAAAATCAGCGTCAGCACCGCAGGAAACGGGAAAGTTTCTGCGCTCTGAAGCTGGTACCGCACGTCAAAGAGAGAATCCAGGGGGAGGGGAGCGGAGCGCGGCCCCAGCCCAGCGCCTGCGAGAGCCTGGGATGCGCTGGTGCGCCCAGCCCTGCATCCCGGAACGACTGCCCAAGCGATGCTGCTGTGACTTGGTTCTGTGCCGGGAAAAGAACGGCTCCGAGCCCCCACCCCCGTCTCCTCCCTCCCTCCTCTTCCTTCCCCCTCCCCCGAGTCCTGCGGGGAGGCGGGTTTAAGGTGGGTCGTGTGGCCGCGGTAACTTTCCTAACAGAGCCAAAGAGGCGCCCGGAGTCCCCCGCAGCAGCATCGCCTGTCCGTCCTGGGCAGCGGCACCGGCGCGGTGCCCCCGTGCGAGCGGCCCCGGCTGGGCCGAGGCTGCCCGGGCTCCGCTCGCCGCCTCTCGCCGCCGCCTCTCGCCGCAGCCCCGCGGAGCCGGCCCCGGGTCCCACCGAGGTAGGTTCGAGTCGGGACAAGTGCTGGGCGCTGCGAGGGACGCGGCACCGGAACCCCGTGTCCGCAGCTGCGGCCCCCCACGCCCCGTTTGTTCCTGGCGCTGCTGCGGGGCAGGGACCTTCCTCTGCACCCCCGGCTGTAAGGGAGGAAGCCCCTGCCCTGCTCCTCCTGGAACTGCCCAGGCATCCAGGACGAGCCGGGGGGAGGCAGTCTCTCTCCAGTCCCTTCCCTCAATCTTTGCCTTCTCGTTGGTGCTTTTCGAAGTGCTGAGCTAGGAGATGTGTGCGTGGGTGCGATCTTACGGCTTTATTAGGAGTCTCCCCTATCAGCGCTTCTCTCAGAAGCCGCTTCCTCCCCCCCGCGTGGTTTACTGGGGTGTTGTATCGGCACGAACTTTATTCTGGTTGCAGGAGACGGATTTGGTCCCCTCGTGTCCCCGCGTGTCCCCGTCCTCGGGCTGCTGCGCTGCGCGGGCAGGTGGACTCGGGCTGGCGCCTCGCTGCTCGGGTTGTAGCGGCTTCCCTTGTCTGTACCTGCCGGGGCTCCTGGTGGGAGAGGGGATAGGGAGAGGCGCGAGGGAGAAGTTGTAGGATGCAGTGTGTAAGCGACACCTGGGTTTCTAGAGCCTGGGAAGTGGGTGGAATCTCACTCTCACTGGTGCTACTCGCTGCTGCCAAACATTGCCTTCTTTTGCCTAGGCAGGACTCTGGCCACCCTGCCAGATGGTTCCTAACAAAGAGAGAAGTTTAGGAGTGTCAGGTCATCAGCTCCCAAATCCAGTGCTCAGCTGAGATCCGCAGTGACAGCGCACAGTTCTGGTGGCTGTGTGTATCCGATGCCGGTTACTCAGCTGCAAGCACGGGGCACCTGATTGATCCAGAGAAATGTGCAGAGCATCAATAGTTGTGAAACCATCGCTCCTTGTTATTTAAATCTCCAGCACCTGTGATCACTGCACGCTGGACTTAGCCCTCCTCCAGCAGGAAGAAAGTCTGGAGTTAACTAAAAGGAAGTCTACAGTTCGTGTCTTTATTACCTCCTGATTTACAACATAAGTATGTAACACATAAATTATCTGGAATGGAACAGCCTGTCTGCCTTCCACGACCTGTCAGATGGGGGAGATCCTGCCCCCTGTCATGCTCAGTCCTGTATTTTGGTAATAGAAATCTCAAGTTAGGTGACTGGACACTGTCTCTTTTAATTTCTAATCATGGAGCTAAGTAATTCTGAGAAGATTTATCCTGGGATATCCAAGCTTCGGTCAGAATCTTTTCCATGCTTAGGCTTCTCTTAGAGTCCATCCAGAGCTTTGCTGTCCCTCTTGCTGTTTGGACCTTCCTTCCACATCCACTTTGTTATAAAATCCCACAAATTTTCCTTCTCAGAGTAGTGCCTGCTGGATGGATTCTTTCAGATGTATTGCCTTGGTTGTAGTACTGCTAAGTAAAGGTGACCAAATGGACTGAACAGCCTCATCACAGGATTGGATTTTAGGTGATCTTTTAACCTCTAGACTGAGGATCTGGTCTTGTTTATGAACAAGTTGATGTTCATGGGACCTGTGCTGGAGTCTGTTAAAGTTGGTGTGGGACACCTGAAATTGTCTTTGATGAGGTTAATAAATGCTAATAAGCATGTGTGAAATATGTTTGCAAAATCAGTTTCAAGGCAAGTACATGAGTTCTTATTTGTCAGTAATAACCTCTAGAGGCTTCTTCAATGTTCGAACTCTTGAGCATGATTTTATTCCTGCTTCTTGTTGATACCTGAGTGAGTTTGTTACAGAATTGCAAAAGTTTTGTGGTGAAAGTGTTTCAACATATGAAACATTGAAAATGGTCATGTGGCCAAGATCTGTTTTTCAAACTAGGATCTCAGTATTGTCTTTCCAGTCACTCCCAGTCACCTACGTTATCAAATTTTGTAATTTTAGTTAAAAAGCCCAAATTGGCTGATGTTAAATACACGGTATTAGCCTGCATTACGTTGCTCCAGCTTTTCACTTATGAGAAAGGACTAATTTGATCTCTTGTTTTTTAAAATTAAATATAAATTAGTAGTCCAAAGTATCAAACAGAAGCCAACAATCCCTGTTAAGAAGTCCCATATTTACTGTGAATGGGGCACTCAGCCATTTTTACTTTGAACAATCCATCGTGCTTTAAACACCAGGCAGCAGAATTAATATTTAAGCAAATGCATACGGCAAAACTATAAATCACTGAAAACAGTTAATTATATTGGAACTGTGAAAATACCTTCGAGTACAGCCTGCATAAACTATTTCTCTGTAGCATGATCACAATTCTTGCAAACCTTTTATCCTTGTATGTGAAATCATTTCTAATTCTGTGTTCCTGCAAAGCATGTGCTTGGTTATTGTTTTCAAAACCATGTGGTTTGGGTTACTATTTAAATATAATATTTATGATACTACTTTGGTTGTTCAGCTTAAAAAGGGAAGTGCTGCATACCATTGCATATTAAAAAGCTTCTATGTAATTACTACTTTTTGCAGTACTGCTGTGCAAATCTCTGGGTCGGGAATTTAAATGGAGACTTTACAGAGTTCACAGTTACTTTATATAAAAGCCATAAGTCTTTTTCTCGAAACATGGGAGCTGCAGGCTTTGGGGAATGTGGGCATGGTGCCTGCATTGGTTTTTACCTTTTCCTTATTGCAGCATGTATGCTTCCCATTGGCCTTTGTGTGCTCCCAGGTGCATAGAGTGGGGTGGGCTCCCCCAAACCATCATCTGTTGGTCCCCTTTGGGTCTGAATTACCTATTTACACTTCTTTTGTCATATTGTCATCTTAGGCAAATATGTCCGTTCTGGTTGCATTTTGAGAGGAGTGCTGGGAGGCACAGGAGGCACTTCCACTGCCCCTCTCTCCCTTGCCTGTCCATGCAAAGGAACCTGTGAGGCTGCAAGAGACAGAGTCTGGTGCCAATTCAAAGCTAAAGTCCCTGAGAATTTCTGCAGGGATGGTGATGGACTTAAGACCATACTGTAGATGCCTGTAGGATTCAGGTCTCACAACCTCCTTGCATCCCCCAGGGTATCCTGCCTGGTCTCCAGTTGCTGCTCCACCAGCGTTCTGTTGTCCTGGGAGACATACACTGGATCCGGTGCCCAATAAAGATATCTTGGCTTTCCTCCTGTGTCTCAAAGAGCACTTAGGATCCCTGTTAGGCTACAGCATCCTGCCCTGACTATCTTACATATTACAAAAAATGGCTAATATGTAAAACCTGGGATCAAAGAAATAGTTACAATTACCATTGTGAATAATTGAGTTACTCCCAGAAAGGGTTGTTCAGATGTTAATGGAAAAGATGGAAAAATTCCCCCTCATTGTTCTGTGCCGTGCAGAGTGACCGTGCTGCCAGAGCCACCCGCACGTTCCTTTGCACAAAACTGATTGAAACCTCAGTGGGGAAGTTCTGTATGTTAAGGAGAGAGAGATGACAAGCTTGTAGAAAATTAAAAGAGCCACTCTCAAAGGAGACAAATCCCAGATAGAATGTTTTAGATTGCCAGAAGAATTCAGCCATATGATACTTCTCTGTGAATCCTGTGAGTGATGTATAATCAGTGTGTGCATGTAGAGAGGAGAAATTTTGTTTAAGAGTTTGTAGAATGTGACCCTTACCTTATGAATTACAGATAAAGGACCAAATTCATGAAGAGACAATATCCCACACTGTTGCGAAGATCAGGCTCAGTAGCTGGGAGAGTGGGCTGCAGCCCAGAGAATCTGAGGCATTTGGTCAAGATGACCAAAGACAAGTGCAGAATTCTCCAGGATGAGTGTGTTTACAAACACTTGTATCTGACCAGTAGTACTCAGCCCTCCAGGCAGTTTCTCTTGTCTGGCTGCTGCTCTAAAGGGAAACTATTGAAATTTGTATGAAAGCTTCTTTCTGAGTGAGGCAGAGAGGTATAAGATGAAGGTCACCACTTAGCCTGCTCACAGAAATGCAGCAGGACTGAAGAGCACACCCAACTCATGCCAGATTGCAAACAACAGCAGAACTTTAGAGCTCACTTTTCTCTTTGCAGTAAGAACTGGCACTGAGAATTTCTCCTGGTACCAGCCTGAGAACAAAGGCTAATGAATGAATGAATAGGCTCGAGGCTGAAAAGAGATTCACTGCTAAACATGTGCTCTGCCTGGAGGAGGAGTAAGAGAGAGTAGCTGAGTGAAAATAGTTCTGTGCACTAACTTCACGTACTTCATTCTCATTTTTTTCATCCAAAACATTTTATAAGCACTAATAGTCACTCTGAAAACTATTTTAAAGGGTCGCAAAGACACCACAGAACTTGCCAGAATATGACGCTGAAAGGTTGCCCAAGTGAGGAATTTGTGAACAAGTTTGTGTTGGGGTTTTTTTTGCTTGGTTTGTTTTGGTTTTTATTCTTTTGATATTTAACTGGTATATATGAGTGGAGATAGGTCCAGGTTCTCCCAAGCTCAGATATGCAGCTGAAGTTTTACTTAGCCTTTTATCTTGGATTCCTTGTTAAGATCCAGACTTTTGCTAACCTCCTGTTTTATCACAAGTCTTATAGTACACAATTTTTTGCAAGGTTTATGGAGTGTTATGAACAAATGAAATCTGATTACTCTGGAACAAAGACAGTAGGAAAAAGCCATAGAGAAACGATCAGTGGGAGTGTTGGAATTCACAGTGGCCTCCTAAAGGGGCCAAACCAGCAAGGTAAATTAACAGGTTTAAAGCTCTTTAGTTAAAGGATATAACCTATTTCTATAGATTGTAGGGATGGATAAGGTGTTTTGGGAGCATATTCTACTTTTTTATAGGGTTTGAGTCTCTAACACTCACATCTGGTTTTGAGACAATTACTTGAGTAGTAAAAACTACTGTTTGGACATTACTGTTTCAAGAGCCTTTAAAGCTTTGTAGTGGTTTTGATACAAATATTTTTTTTACCAGTATAAAACATGGAGGTGCACCGATATAAATCCAGTGTAAGCATGAGGAGAATCAAGTTCTTTATCATGCTTTTAAAATCTACCAAGTGAGGGAAGCATGGATGATTTGTAAGTAGTCAACTGGCATATGGTACCATTATGATAACATCATGTTCACAGCACTTTCCAGATTGATATACAACCTTTCTAAAATAAGCTCTGCAGAAAAATAAAGAAGAATGTAAAGTCATTTAGCAGCCAACACGCTCTTGGCACAGCACAGGACACTGGGAGGTGACTTCTCTGACACTCAGCATGTCACATGAGCTGTGCATCACCGTCTAGTACCTACTGATAGGCAGTGCCTCCACTGAAGTGCCACTGCCCCCTGTGCACTGGGGCTGATTCCTGCTCTCTTAATGCACTGGGAAATGCTGCTTCCATTTTCATTCCACACAGCCCTGGCCGAATCGTGGGGCTAGCACAAGGTATGGAATTTGTTTCTCAGGAGGAAGTCCAGTATTAAGCCCTTTGTTAGCAGTGGAAAAAGAGAGGCTGGGGTTACGTGGGGATGGAGACTGAATTCTACTCTAGTTCTGGATGGAAATACCCAGACTGAGATGGAAACTGTCTCATTGACCTGCTGTGTCATTTATGGTTCTCGAGGAACAGGAAAACCATAAATATTCTTGGAAGCAGGAGCCTCGACAAGACAAACTGCGGCAATGTTTCACTATTCAAAGGGCTTTTATCTACTTGCCACAGCTAGCTTAATTCTATTAAAGAATTAAAACAATGGTACTTTATTATAGCATAAATTTTACTTTTGTTTGCCTTCATTTAAATGCACAAGCTGTAAATATAATTTTAAAGAAGTGCTGGCTGATTAATTTGAACTTGTATTAACTTCTGTGCGTTAAAATGGATATGGCAAATCAAAACCATTAAAGACAAAACACCTACCATTCCTCAAAGTGAGGAAAAATGTCTGATGTAGCAATGTTCTTCACCCCTTCTCCTCTTCTAATTTCATTTTCCCTGCATATTCCATGTAGGCATTTTATCAACCAAACAGGACCAGTCAGTTATTTTATAGATACAATTCAAGCATCAGAAAATGTACTTCTTGCTGTTATTATGCAATGTTTTCTCCAAACACCATGTGACCAGTCATGCCCTGAAACTCCAGGGAGAGAGGAGTTCTATGCCTGTGCTTATTTGCAGAGGATTGGGCTTTTGGAAGCTTGTTTTGGCATGGGATACCACCTTTAGGATGAGTTGCCTTCTGGATATGATGCCTGCCCACTTCCTCCATGAAGTTCAAGGTAGTCCTTGTCAGTCTGCTAGTCCTGACCAGACCAGCCCAGGGATCCAACTTTTGTACATCAGTTTGGTGAGATGGATCCCATCCTTTCATAATAATGCCTAGTTTTCATTTTACTTGTAAAGAAAGACTAAAAACCTTATGGGAAATGAATGAATGAACAAATTTAAAAATTATCTTTTGTAACTCCGAGCTTCAGTTTAGCTGTGATGAGTTTTGATAGCTGTAGCGTTACAGAATGACAAAGCTGAGCATGTAGCATGTAGGAGCGATGGTTTTGCTGGTTTTCTGAAAGCTTTCCCTGAATGATGATTTTTGAATGTAACCCTAACTAATCCAGGTAATCTGTCAGCTGGAAATGTCATTGCACTGAGTTATGTAGGATTTGTTTTGAGGAGCAAAGTACAGTAATGCAGTCAGTGACCAGAACTACTGGTAATAACTTCGGCAGAACACTGCAAAATACTTGAAAATTAAGTACTCCAAAAAACCAGAGTTTTTTCGGTCATGGTGAACGTAAATTACCTCAGGAAGTTCTTTTGGATTGGGTTCTTTAGTGCCATTGTAGTGATTTAAATTATGTATTATGTGTTGGACAGGAAAGACATCAGTAGCTTATAGGATGTGTTAATAGTAATTGAGGATTGATTAGATGGAGTCTCTGCAGTGAGGGCTACTGGGAATGTCACCAAAATGACAAGAGTGGTGAATTATATTTACGAAATATTCATTTATATTAAATACTGGTGGTCAAATATGCAGAAAGATTTGTGAGCTGCAAGTGGAAGGAGACTCATTTGCACTGCCTGTTGTAGGAGAGGATCCTTCCACTTGTTACCCAGCTCTGGATTACGAATTCTGCAGGGCAGAAATTGTGATTTATGGTACCTGAGGTCTGTGCAATGACAAAATACCATCTGGTGCTTGTGGTCAGAAGGTAGCAAATGAGTGAATGCAGTAGGTGTTCTTAACAGTTGAGGCAGATGCTACATCCATTCCAATCCACAGGAATCTGGAAAAGTTTTATTTTTCTTACTCTATTTTGATTTATATTGTGCCACTTCAGCTCATGAAGATGTAAGTAAAATTTATTTCTCAAAATATGTTCCGTGGGATTGTTTGTGGATGATCTGAGCTCAGCCTGGAAACTGAGCTTGTTCCTCTTGCTCTGATCTGTAAGATGCAAAAAATGTGGGAACTCTAAATACGGGGCAAATGATGTTAAACAGAAAGCAATGGAAAATATCTTGGCAGGCAGGGGTGTGTGGGTAGGAAGGACACAGAAAGTCACTTATATATAGAAAAAAGTGAGAAAAAGAAACACAAAAAAATAAACAAGAAGGGACAAAGAGACATCTAAATAAAATTCAGCAACAGGTTAAAGGCTCACTCAGAAATTACTGAGTTGAGAATGCAAAGTGAGGAATCAGATCTGTGTATGGTGTGCAAAAGCTTTTTGCTTGACAGAAAGAGAGATAAATTATTAGCAGGATGCTGCTGCACTGGTCAGTGTCCAGCATCTAACACTGATGGTTTCTAGATAATCCAGGCATCCTCCCAGTTTTTTGTAGCAGTTGGGGGTTTTTTCCCCTGTTCTCCTATTGTCCTTCAGGTCTTTTGCCTTATCCTCCCCAGCCTTTCTTTAGGCTTTCCCAAGGATTAAGTTTCCCACTTGAGGGACAGCTTGGTAGAGCATTAGGCAGAGGACAATTTTAGGGTCTGTGTTCCCTTGTAGTACAGAGTTAAGGTTAGGGTTTTCTTTTGCATGCAGGCATGGAAAGGCAGGAGAACTACTTAAAATAATGTGCACTGGAAGCTGAATATAAACTCGTAGTTCTGTTGACTTTTGTGAGAGAAACATGTTTGCACTGGTACTCTAAATGAAATAGGCTCTGGTGTTCACACACAGCTCACAGCACTGAGCAGGCTGCTGAAGGGGACGGGGAATATCCTGAGCTTGCAGAAGTGCTGCTGGGATGTAAATGTTGGTAATATAGCCTGGTGTATTTAGCCAAAGGGATATGGAAATACTGGGCTCTGATTGTCCTGTGCTGCTGAACTGTGCTCGAAGCAGCACGCAGAGAGGGAAGGACTGGCGTGTTCGTGCTACTTTTCACTTGCTGATGGAACATGGGCTCAGTTTGGCCATTGCTTGGTTTTGCCATTGCCAACAGGGAGCACAATGCAGCTATTAATGCTGGATTTACTTCAGTGAACCCATTTGGGAGCCATGCAATCATGGAATATCCTGAATTGGAAGGGACCCACAAGGGTCATCGAAGTCTGACTCCTGGCCCTGCACAGGACACCCCAGAAATCTCCCTATGTTCCTGAGAGCATTGACTCTCTTTACAGAAAATTACTTTTTTAAATTTAAAAGCATCTTCTTCCCATATTCCATGGTGCTTCCAATACCACTTATTTATTCCATTGGATGGGAAAAATAAAAAGTGCTGTGAAGTCTTAACTCCTGCATTAGAGCTCTGGAGAAGAAATGGTGCAAGTCAGTGTGCATAAAAATAGCCCTGATAGGACGGAGGGATGAGCTTGACTTGTTGTGTGTGAGGGTGAGCACATCTGCTCTCCTGCATCATCCTGGTGAGCAGTGTGAGGAATGCAGCCTTAAAAAGTTATGTCACTTCAGGTGAGCGCTCCAGCCACAGGGAGAAAGATGTTTGAGCAGATGTGGTCCCTGTTCAGGCCATCTGACCCGCTCCAGGAGAGAGCAGTGCTGGAGTGTTTGTGTTTCACACTGAACCCCCAGGTAGCAGACAGACTCTATTCCCAGCTAAAATCTTGGACATCTGTGTAGGAATTAAAAGAAGTCTTGTGTTGCATGTTGCCTGTCATAAAAAAATACCTTTGATACAGGTATTTTCTTACATTAGCATGGTAGCTCATCATTCATTATGGAGGAATTAATAAGGAACAAAGAATTCTCCTCATCTAGCTAAAGCTAATTATTCCAAGGCATGAGAAACTGAGGTGTTTGGAAAAAGGATAAGGTGGTCTTCAGGCCATTTCCCTTCCTACTGTAATATTTTCAATTGCATACAAGACTTCAATCTATACACTGTAAGCCAAATCATATCCTGTGTTGCTCACTGGTGTGTTTAACATACCTTGTAAATTTGCTATGTGAAGGGCAGCGCTTTTGATTGTTTAAAGCCTCTCTCAAAGCTGAGTTTCAAACCAAGTCCATGATGATGGAAATTTCTGGCAGCTGAGATATTCAACTGCACTGAAGCCTTGTGTTCTTTGAAGATGAGACTTTCATCAGAGATATGTAGGACAGTGGGTATTTAAGGACACACAGTTTCTTTGGGTGTCTTTACATAATATATAGAGGCCTTCATTTTGCTTGAGACCCTGGAGCACTTTAGTAAATTTGATATTAAGTAATAAATGTTATGGCAAATGTTGTTTATTTGATAAATCTACTGCCAGAAAAAGTGTTGTGTTATAGGATCAGGAAAGGAGAAGCTTTTCTTGGCTTTGTCAAAAGCTGCCTCTAATACCAGTGCCTCCCATTTTCTGGGCATACTAATGCTCCTGGTATTTTTTTAAATCTTAACATATTTGTAGAGTGCTCCAAGATCCTGTGCAAAGTTCTTGGGAGCACTGTAGGCATCCCTAGGCAAATTAGTCCTGCATTAGCTATAGATCAGTCTGCTCTGCTCATTTCTCTTAATTTTATGGAGGTGACTGCTGCCAGTTGCTGCTAAGTCCGAAGCCAAGTAGTTCTGTTCCAGTTTGCTGCTGTGTTTTGTGCAATTGGATGATCATAGGTTCATTCCAGAAGATCTGATTGTTTTCTCAGCTATCTGAAGTCTGCTTGAAAAAAGAACTGGATATATAAACAAACTTTTCTTCTCTGATAAAATCATACTGGATTTCCCTTCCAATTTCTAATCAAGCAGAAGCTTTTGTACAAAAATTTTGTGAGCAGGAGAAATACTGTTTCAAGAAACTATTTACTGTTAGGTAATCTGTGCCAGTATTGATTCTACTCAAAATGCTGCAGAAGATGAACACAAACACAAAATAATTTTAATTATTCCAAATATTGTTTGCAGTGACAGAATTGTGAGATACACACATCTCCTCTTCAGCTAGGACAGGATGTAGTTTTGAACCAGTGTTTGATGTCAGCTGTCCAGGTGTCCTTTGCTTCAGCTTTTCTAATACTTGTGAGTAATTAACAGCCTCACAAAAAAACAGCTGAAGTTAACAAGTGTATTTCAAAGGACTCAGAATTTGGACCCAAATAAAGAGGCACTATGCTGGTAAATACTACTGATAGTGTCATTAAAATACATTTAAATTAAACAAGATTCTGTTGCCTGATTTAAAAACCAAAACAAAACCCAAACTATCCCCACAAAATGAAACAACTCGTTTTAAAAAGCAGCACTCCTAAATGCATTTCCAAATATGTAAACTCTGTTAAAGTCACATTTATGTTCTCTTAGTCAAGCCCCTTGCTTGTGATATGTGCTGTGCTAATCAATATCCAAACAGAAGGAAATTGAACTTGCAAATGATGTGGCACTCCTTGGGTTTCTCCACTTACTCCCTAAAGCTTCACGTCAAACACAGTAGACAAATCTTCACATCTAAATAATTCATCTGCAAATGGTGGGAACCAGAGGAGAGGAAAAAAAAGACAACGTTGTTCCATGCTAAAATACAATAATGCATTAAAATTAATCAATTTCCTCCTGCTGGGGAACAATCATTTAGAAAACATTTTAATTACCAAAACTGAATAATGGGATCAGTGTTTTTGAGAAGGTTGGATTCACCCTACTGAGCACTGGAGAATCCTCTTCACAGGAGCCCATAAAAATATTGCTGTTTTCAAGTTGCTGCTTTCAATCATGATACTTCGGGGAGAAATCAGATTTTTTCACAGCAGCTTTTAAGGACAATGTGGAGTGGACAACAGGCCTGTGTTAAGTGTTCTGTGCCCAGAGCTTGCTTTGCATGTGCTCCTGTATTTCTCTTTCTTTCGGATGAGAATTTATTGTGCATTACTTTACACATATCTAAAGTCAAATGTTCACGCCAAAGTGTTTGGCTGCAACAACAGACAATGTTTTAAAGTTGTAAAAATAACATTCTTGTATCTATATTCAGCCTCACAAGGAATGGAAACGTGCAGAAATCAACCAGCCCAGTCCCTTGTCTTGGGAGACAAGTGGTGTCCCAAGAGAATGGGCATGGCTATTCCATTAGGGATAATGATCTGTCTTTCTGAATTTGCCATGGAAGAACCTGCTTTTCCCTCTGATGCAGGAGGGTCTTGGTCTCCAGCTCTGATTTCCTGGGCATTTTTCAGAGATCTGAATGTTAATCAGAGACGTGAGTCACTAATTTTTGAACATATGGTGACTCCCAAGGAATAGCCACTACCTGGCCATCTGGGAAAGTTGGAGGAGACTGTAACACAACAAAATGTGTTTGTAGCAGTACTTTCTGCCCATACATGGATATATTTTTGTCTAAAACAATTTATGTCACTTATTTTTTTTCTCCTGTCAAACTGTGGAAGTTTTGCTTTTCCATGGCCTGGGAAGCACAGAGTCACATTTACTAAAAGGCTACTCAGAGAAGCTGTGGCTGCCCCATACCTGGAAGCATCTAAGGCCAGGTTGGACAGGGCTTGGAGCACCCTGGGATAGTGGGAGGTGTCCCTGCCCATGGCACGGGGTGGGATGGGCTTTAAGGTCCCTTCCCAACAAACCATTCTGGGATTCTCTGATATGATTCTATGAAGTTCCAGAACTGAGGTGAAGGGAAGGGTCTCCTTAGGAATCCATTTCACAGGAAGATGACGGAAAATTTTGCATAGGGTGTTTGTACTGAGAGCAAGTGAGAACTGGGATTAAAGTGAGTGTCAGTCGTGGGAGGGGCACAAGGCTTGGCAGGGCTGTCCTGTAGCTTTTCTTCCACAGCTGAGGACATTGGTCAGCAAAATGATTAAATAAAGAGCACCTGGGTGCCTGCTGAAGATTGAGTCACCTGAAAGATGAGTTTGCTGAAGCTGCCACACACAAATCCCAGGCACATTTCCACTGACTGGGGTCTTCAGTGTGTGCTCAGGGTAAGCTTCCATCTCAATACTTTGCTGAATCAGGTTATTAAGTTTGCAAAGAAAATTAAAATAGATTCACTGAGAATGATGTAAATCTTTATGTTCACAGTTGGGCATAGAAGCAAAGTGAATATCCTGGTAATAAAAGTACCTTGTAACTCGTGGAATGAACGAAGTTCCCAGAATGGTTATTATGTGCTGTGTTTTCTGGTTTGGATTATTGAAATAGAATTACTGAGAATTAAATTGTATAAAAGGCATTTTCTTTTTTATTTTCATAATTATTCTTTCATCCACATAAAACTTTTTTCTATCTTGAAATAGTCTTGGTTGGTGCTGAAAATTGTTGTAGCATAAGTAAAACCAGTCTAATTGAGATTCATAAATCCACTTTTTAACAAGTACAATTAGGAATAGTTATTAGAGACCAGCTGGAAAACATTAGGGATGAAAATTTACCATAGGAGGTTTTTTTATGTGTTTGAGACATTGTTTGATACCAAAACCTAAATTAGATCACCACAGAAATGAACCTGCTATTTGAAATCTAATTTGTGCACAGAAAGTTAATTCCGAATATTCCTATTGATAAAAATTTTATTATTAGGTCTTGTTAAACTGCCTATTTTTAATGGAAGTCTGACTTTCACAATGCTTTTCCTATAATTAAAATATGAGAAGTAGCAACTTGATTATATTGAGTGCATTTGTGTCCAGTGGCTGTAAAATAAACTTTGGTGCAAGTCAATTCTATTATCCATTATGATTTTTGAAAGTAGAGAAGTTTATTGGGCCTAATTCCAATCCAACTCAATTCAAAGGAATTGTTCAGTTGGTCTGGCTGGGATGAACGTTTTAGGAACCTAAGCACAGGTTTCAAACATATTCATATCCATCCACTTCAGTATGTAAGACTCACATTTTAAAAGTCTGTTAAATAAAAGAGCTTTTGAGAAAATATATTTATTTATTAAGAATTTAACAAATAATTCATTTTGGTTATGTGTAGTGCTCAATCACAATCAGTAGAGGAAATTATGGAAAATCCATTCTCAACTTTTGATAGAGTTTTCACTTTACTCCTTTACAGGTTTATTTGGAAATAGCTGTTACAACAAAGAGAGAATGCTTTTAGCCTATTTGAACTGAGTGTGTTAAAACAACTTCTCATCAGTCAGCTTTGAGGGTTTTTTCTCATTTGTGGTTATTTGTATTTCCCTCTTGGAAAACTGGACAAATCAATGTAAATGCAAGAAGATAATTATTAATTTTTTAGGATAAATAGGTAAGCCATGTTAGCTATAATAAGGCATCTGTGAACAATCCAAATCAAGGACATAAATTCACTGCAGTCAAATGTTTTACACCATTGATAAATTTGACGCGTTTATTACTCATCTAATTAAATTGTGCATGCAGAGCAGGCAGGAACCAACAATGTATGCAGATGTCACATGGATATTTAGTACACTGCTGATTAAAATCAGCTCGTTTACATCACACTGGGCTGATTTGTTATGATCAAACAAAACATGTTCAACAGAAAAGAAAATGATTGAGCCAAGTTCCATTCTCTGGAAGTTTGAGACTCAGTGGTTTTACCAGGATCATGTAGGTGAAATTAGCAGGAAAAGAGGGCAGGAGTTGCCAGATGTTCTCTTGCAGCACTTGTTTGGTTGGGAATGCCCTGGGAGAGCACAGGCGGTGTGGCTGTACCTGTGGGACACCCTACACTGGCTTGGGCACAGTTCCTGGACAGATGTAGTGGCGTGTGGCATTCCTGTGGCCACAGTGTCCCAGGATTTGGGAGATGAGAGCTCAGGGAAGCTGGTGGGGAAGGCCAAACTGTCCATGAATTAAGTGACACTTCATGGTTAAATATCTTTGTAACAACAAACCTGTTGAGACAGAGAGCAGAACTCTCTCAGTTCCCCCGTTCTTTGCACAGACCCCAGGCCCCACTGCCTCATAGCTCACCTGCTCTTCCAATACCTGCAGCAACAATCAAATCAGTCCCTTAGTGGTAGGAATTGGGCTTTCCCTTTTTGTCAGCCCTCTCCTACAACCCCTTCCATCGTGAGGTACAAGTGAGGGGAAGGAGCACCTCTCTGCCTCCTCCTTGAAAAGCCCGAGGCTCCCAAGGTTTGCTGGCAGCAAGGGGAGGCCAAGGTGGATGTTCTTTAGCTGGGTTTTGTCTCTGCCTGTACAACTCACCTCAAGCTGTGGCCTGAGTGACATCCAGTTCTCAGAGAAGAAGAGTGCACCACAGCAAGGACTTCATAATCAATATTTTTCTGCCCAACTTTATGGACTGGGTTATCACTTCAGAAGGTGGTTTTATTTGTTAGGTAATCAAACTGGCTTGTACTCAGTCCAGAGCCATTTATATCGGGCAATTAATTATCACTTTTTATTCCTTCCAAATTTACTTTTTAAAGAGTTGCATTGCCAGGGGCTTTCTATTTCTGGCAAGACTAGAGTAGTGCCAGGATTGGGGTACACACATCCATATGTGTCAAATCCCTGCAGTAGCCTACTTGTGTTATCATGGAATCCTGTGAAGGCAGTTAGCACAAGGATAAATACCAAGGAAAACCTGTGCTTGCCAATAATGGAAAGCAGAGATGTAAAGACTTTGCTCATCATTTGGCTGGAACTACAGAAAGCGGAATTCTAAATGCAGAGATTTTCTGATTCCCAGCCCTTGAGTCTCCGTGGTTTTTGGCACTGCCTGAATTAGAAGAGAGAGTTTGAGGCTGGGACTGTTGAGGGTTTGTAACATGAAAAGTGGCATTTGGGAATTCCATGTGTAAATGGGCAGATCCAAGGTGCTTTACAGGATCTTGTAGCTCGGCACTACCAGAGCTATAGGCCAGGAAATAGCATGGAAATTATCTAGGTGACTGATCTATGTTTAAGAAGAATAACCACAGGTTTCAGAACATTTGGAGATAAAAGCAATCATTTCTGGGGACTTTTTTGGTTCCTACTTTCAGAACTATCAAGGAATCTATTAGGATTCAGGACTTTTATTACTTTGAGCTTTGACTTCTTGAGAGTGTAGGGGTCTGCTTGGTTCACCGGACTGTGTCTAAAGCAAGAATCTTCCTTTCTAGTCCTGCAGCCAGGAGGAGACAAGGATATTGCTGATAAGAAGTTGATAATGTTTTAGTTTATACTAGTATGTTCTTTTAGAGCTAAAAAGCTGATGTAATTCAGCAGAGACACCATTAACTTCAGCAAATTTAAAGCACTTCTGTAAGAGAGCATGAAACTCATCCCATGATTTGATTTTGCTGCTGTATTTTCAATCTGGTTAGGAGATAACTCAATAACATTTTCCAGTCAGTTCCAAATTAAATGCAAAATCTTTGTTCTTCAACTGAATAACTTCTAACTTAGAAATAGCCAGAAATGCCCTTCCCTGAACATCCTGTACCTGGAGGAAATGTTGTGCCTCATGCAAGGACCATGTTTTGGGCCACCGGTAAAAGAATATCCTATGGCTTTGTCTCAGAAAATACACTCATGTTAATTTGAAACTCTGCCATTGTCCCTCATAATTCACTTCCTTACAGAACTTAAAAAGCACTTGAGGTGTTTCTAGGTTTTAGCTTGTATTGTAGTCTCTTTTTATTACAAATTCCCAGCCTTTTACTGTAAGTTTGTCAAAACAACTTGTACATATTCCTATACTCTTTGTGTTTCCAGGTGCTCCTCCTTCCTTGTGTCCCACACACTCTGAGCGTTCCCAGGCTTTACAGTGCTCTTCAAAATTTAGATTTTGTCCTGGTCTACTTTGATTTTATTGCTTCACTGAATTCTTCAGTGGTGCAGGGGAAATGAGCATTTAGGACAAAAGTAAGGAAGCGACCTTAAAGGGACCATTCCAGTTGCTTTAGGTGTAAGGTTTCAGGTGGAAACGTCATTGCTGAGGGTCTTCCTCTTCTTTGGAGTTACAATTTTTTTCCCCTGACACTGCTTTCATTTTATTACAAACTTTATCTCAATAATCAAATCCAGCCCAGTGTAAGACATGAGGTCTCTTCTTGCTATGTCCAAGTTCACATGCATAATTCCTTTTAATACAGCAGCACATCAAGAGGAAAATGCACCACTTGGTGCTCTCAAAACCTCAGCTTCAATATTAAAAACCACCTTCCTGGAGCAGTTGTACATGGATCTGTCTGGTGTCAGAACATGGAAAAACACATTTTTCAGTCATTTAAAATGAATCAGTCAAACCATATCTGAATGGACCTGCTGGCTTCATTGACCCTCCTGTTTTTAAGAAACAACTGGTTATTTGGATATAAGTGTATAACTGACTGACAGGATGAACACTTCAGATTTACATCATTTACACTTTCTTTTGAAAATGAGGACATACTTTGTAGGGATAATTTACAGTGAATTATCTTTGAACCATCCGCTGGAACCTTGGAATACTTTGAGTGATGCTTTTCTGGTCATCAGTAAGAACTATTTCAAATTGAAATCCTCTGATATGGGAGAGAAATCTTCAGGAAAATTACACTCTAGTAAGTTCTTTGTGTAATTAGAAGGACTGTTCTCAGGTCTGTGGGCAGGGGAGTTCAGGGAGAAAATAGGAGATAGATACTCACCTACATATATAAATAAATGAAATTCTCTGTGTTTATATATATACAAAAATTGATTATTCAATATATTTTATTTTCTGGAGTTTTGGTTCCATGGTATTTCCTTTATTTGCTTAAAGAAAGGCCGTTTTTTCCATATTGCTGACACAACTGCTCATAGTAGGTACATATTTAGGTATAGATGGTGCAATGCACATGACAGCAATTGGAATATCAGCAGCTTCCTGTAGATTTTGGGGTCGGTATTCAGTTGTAGGATTAATGTAAAATCATGTCTTTTTTCTAAGCACTTAACAGAATAAAAAAACCCCAACTACAGCAGTACCTAAAAGTTTTAATTACCACATGAGACCTTACCATAAACAGCAGGAATTTTCTGGGTTTTGAAGGCTTCTCAACTTCTGTATGAGGAGCTGCTGACCTTTGCAGTGTGCTTTTCTCAAGCAGCAGAGAAAGGTAAATTTGCCCATGACAACTTTAAGTCATTTCAGATCACAGAGAGAGCATTTCTCAAATTTATATGACAAAGCTGTACTGAGATCTTGGCAATGTTTCTTTGGTTACCAAAAGCTCCTTGCTCGAAGCTGCGAATGGTGCTGTGCTAAAGTCTCAAGTTCTCTCTCAGTGTCCCCTGCACCCCCAGGAGGTTTTGCAGAGCCCTCAAACACTTGCATGAAGAATGTGACAGGCAGAGCTGCACAGGCACAGCTCAGGGGAACTCCCTGGAACTCTTCATATTCAGCTCATGGTCTTGCATTATTCCAAGCTAGAGGAAGCTGCCTCCTCTTCCTCCTTCTTTTCCTCCTCCTCTGGTAATCACCACAAGATGTTTGGTGTTTCCAAAGAAGGCAGAGTCGCACTGCCTGCGTCAGTCAGTTCTTTGCTTCTCGTGCTCTTGATGGAATGCCATTCAATATCAGATCTCGATTCAGTTCATTGCACAGCAAAGATTGCACTGTGTTGTTTGGAAGCATCTTTTTTTCCTGGGGCAAATGCACCACATTGTGTAGGATTGGCAAAAGCTCCTGTTTTTGTCTCTCTCTAGCTTGCAGGCGTGGCTCATCCCACCCTCTGCTGCTTTCCAGTCTGTCAGAGGCACCATTGTCCCATTTTTCACCGTGGAAGCCACCTCGAAATGCCTTTGATGAGAACAAAGAATAGCCAAAGCTATGTGGCTGTGTTAGAGCAGGCTGGATGCAATACAAACCTCTGAGACTGGGATGAGACTTCAGGTAGGATGTCCCATGAGGTTTTTTTTACCATGGAACAAGGATAGAAGAAATTTAATGGATCTTCGTTTACATTGGGGCAAAATTTGTACTGAGGCAGCAGCTCAGGAGAAGGAGTGCAACTGAGAAAAACCACAGGAAAGTGAGCTGGTGTCTTTTTTGTTCTGTCTTCTTCAGCTGATGTTCTCAGTCTTACCCCCATTTCAAAATGGGGAATATTTTCTATTATTTATAACTTCTGTACTATTCCCCATTCCAGAATGGGGAATGCTCAGTCACTCCCAGATTAGTCCATACGGGTTCTGAGGAGGGTCCAGTGTGAGTGAATAAAACAGGAGTGTGGACTCTGACAAAGGGACTCTCCTGGGGTGTATTCTTGGCAATATTTTGCAATTTGTACATCTACAGGGAAGCACTTAAATATGTGTTTATTTTTAATAGATCCATGAATTCCTTAATGTCAAAGGGAAAAGTGTTGTAAATTGGTGAACTCCTGAACTGAAGTCTGACCACACAGAATCTGCCTTGAGAGAGATCTTTGCAAACTGAGCCATCCAAAAAGCATAAAGAAATCCCAAGGCCACAAAAAAGATTTGCAAGAGATGTAACTTTAAAATCACGATGTCTTAACCTTAACTGAATGATGGCAACTGCACCACCAAGCTGCTGGAAGTTTGTTTATCCTCTGTTTCACTTGCCGTATCCAAAAACCACGTGCTCAGGATCTGATCTACCCTTGGCTTGCCTGAGCACAGTAAGATAAAAAGCAGCTTCCTGCAAAATCTCTCCACCTCTCTATGTTGAAAGGACATTAATTTATGGGTTCACATTCCTCTCACTGTGACACATTCCCTGCTTTGTGCCTTCGACAGAGAGGAGCTGTGGAGAGCTCCTCTCATCCTCCGTATGCCCAGCCTGGAGACAGCAACTCCCCGGGACTCTCCAGCAGGGAATTCTGGAGCCTTTGCTGGGAAGGAGGCAGGTTGGGACTGAGATAATTCTTGAACAATAAGAAATTAATCCTGAACTTATGCACCAAGTGATCCTAGACCAAAGCCTTTCTGTTCCATGCCTTATAATGGTTTGAATGATAAGAATATAATGGAAACTCTGTGATATATTTATTAACATCTTCCCCATAATTAATTATCTCTGAAGTATTACTGCCTCCCTTTTTTTCAGGCCTGCTGTTTGTGGATGACCTTGTCTTTCTTCTTTTCAGCTGTGCCCATACACATCACTTGTAGCTTCCCACTGTAGAGCTATAAATCCTCAGCACCACTTGCAGACAAGAACAGATGATTCAGTGCTATCTGGTGCATTAATGTACAATCAAGCAGAACTTAAACCACAAAGGAAGCCTTGTTGATTGTGTCATCCCAAGGCATGAGGCAGGAAGTGGAGAGACAATACTGGGCATTTACTTCACAGATGAACAACTTTTGATCTTGCAAATCTTTATACGTTTGCTTTTATGTAATTCTTACATAAAATCTTGCATGGCTGCTGCACCATCACTGAGTCGCTCTGTATGCAGTACATCCCCTTTCTATGTTCCCTGTTTAGAAAGCTGAGCACAGCCTTCATGGGAGATTTGGAAGAGCTTCAGTGACTCCTGTGCACCATGAATTTGCTACTTTTTCAGCCTGTAGTTTAAGCTGAAATTCAGGAGAAGATATCTTCTTTTATGTGCTCTGTGGTGTCACCTTCAAACCATCTGTAACTGGCCTGTGGAAAAGGATCTAGAAGTTTGCCAGACAGAAAACTTTCCTCACCCAATTTCTTTTTGTATTTATTGATGATTTATTATGCTGTAAGATGTCCTCGTTTGCACCCTGAAATACTCTCTTCCCTTCTCATAAAAAGAAAAATCTTCAAGAGCAATATTTAAATTTATAAGTGGAGGAAAGCCTGAGACTCGTGGGGAACAGGATTTGCTCAAGTTTGTACAGTAAATCAGTGTCAAGTGACAAGCAGGACCACTCTAATCCACTAGAATCAGTCCAGATCATTAGTTTAATACAAACATTTTTTTAAGAAATAAGCAGGATGTTTTTCCTTCAGTTCTTTGCTCTGTGATAGCTTATATTTTATTGAGAACACCCAGCTCAGTGAAACCATGTGCTTTTAGTGCACGTTCCTGGCATAGAAATATGTTGTCAATGCTCTATTGATCTACCTGCACAAGCCAGTCCAACAATGCAGTGTAACTTTAATTTCTTTTGATAGTTTGCTCTTTCTTGACTGGCTCTACATCTTCAGAGACTCAATCTCCATGCCTGATTAGTATTGTAATTCTTATATTATCTTTCCATATGATGGAAAGTTCAGATACCTGTTAGAGAAACTATATAAAATCTTTATCTTCCCCCCTCTTCCCCTCCATTCCTACAGATTTGACCAATGCAGAACCTTAACACCTTTTAAATCCTTTCTTAAAAACATCATTTACCTTCCCATGGTCCTTCCAATACTGGAACTGTGGGGATTTCAGGCTGTATTGAAGTGACAGAGTTGATGCAAGAGCAGTGTACCTGCAAAGCAACTTTGCAGTCCATTCATTAAACTTTGGTCTCTTTTTGTCTCATGTCCATGTAACAAATAGTCGCCATTTCCTTTTCAAGAGAGCAGATGGTTAAAATAAAAGCCAGTGAAGATCAATGCATAATTTTTGGTGTAACTTAACATCCTGGCCTAAATGGTGGTTTTGTCTCCTGACACAGCACTTCTTTTATTTCATTTCCTCTGAATATTATATCATAACAAATGTGATGCTTCTTGCAGCATGCTTTAATGTGGAAATCGCAGTGTTAAAAATCAATGAAGTTAATTAGTAGTGATGAATGAGCGGACATTAATGGCCAGACTGGCCATTAGGATTGCGGGCGGTCAGAGCTGTCAGAGGGGTTTAACTGCTCAGCCTCAATTCAGATTGTTTGTTGCATTGTAGGTAGTTTGATTAGTTTTATCATAATGCTAATTAAATGCCTTGAATAGAAACTACTAATGAAGGATATAAGTTATATATAACCAGATCTGCAAAAATGTATCCAGGTATCTTTTCTCTTTGTTAAATTGACCCTGAGATTGTCCCACTCTGTGTGATGATGGGTCAGTCTGGAGCAGCACAGTTGACTTCATTAGAATTATTTGAATTTACCACAGTGTGACTGAAATAAAAAACCTGTCAGTTGTGATTTATTTGCTGACTTGCTGTGCCTCAGATTCTCCTTACTATTCACTGAGAAACTCTACAGAGTAAACAACCAGGGTATGAAAGTGACTTTTCCCCCGCTCCAGTACCGCAAGCAATGAGGCAGAGCTGTGCAGTTATTTGTACATGGGGATGCAACAGATCCTGGCTCTGTGAGCAATTAATACTGATTTTTTCATTATCATTTCCTGTCTATCCTTAGCACCGGTGATGTGCAGGGCTTTCACACAGTGTGACTATGGCAAAGTTTGATAATGTCACAGAGCTTTAAAAGGCACCCCTTCCCTTTCATTATGTCATGAAAGAAGAAGAATGCCCAATCCCAAAGAAAACCCTTTTCTTCTTGCATGACATAACCTCTTTCGTATTTGAAGATGTAGTGCCAGAAGTTGAATTGCTTGCTATTTAATCTTCACTAGAAGCAGCACAATTTAGCCTTTGGAGGGGAGGAATTGGAGAACAGAAACAAACAGAAATACACGACTGTCTTTCTGGTACAGATAGCTATTAATGGACTCCGAGGCAGGCCAAGCTCTTGCTCAGAGCACAGCAGTTTTTTATAAACCAACAGAGGGCTTTTGGTCTTTGTGGCATTACGCTTTCCTGCTTCTAAACAAAAAAGAAATAAAGCTTGTGTTCAGTTGATGAAATGTAAACTGACTTTCTCTAAAAGGAAAACTCTTGCCCTCACAGAGGGTTGTGCAGTTACTTTCCAAACTCAGTCGAGGTTACCAAATTTTAAGAGTCAGACAAATTATCAAATATTCTGAGAATTCTGATTTATACTTTTTTTTCCTTCTAGCTCCCCTTGGCTGATGTTTTCCAGCCCATACATTTGAGTAGAAGGGCATATTTATACTCTGTAAATGAACACTTCCCATGTCAGCAGTTGGGCTGGGTGGGTTGTGACTCAGAGCCAGAATTAAGTGTTTGTTCTGAGAAGCCCAGCTCAGTGTGGTCAGGTCACAGCTGGAGCATGTAAATTCTAATGCAGAAATTATAACTTATTCTCGTGGCCTAAATTAGTTGGCAAAGTATCTGAAAATTAGGAAATCAACATGCTTCAGTTACTTGCTGGGTTTGAAAGTCTTTTTCTTGCTACTGCCTCTGTCCAAACTCCCACCTCACAGAAGAGCTGTCCTTCCACAGCCTGGATAAACAGGGAAGTCCCTAGCCAGGTTTTCCCATCAGGCTGAAAAAAGGTTATGAACTGAGATTTCGGAGATCTCTCATCTTTCTCTTTCCTTGTTTAAAAAAGATAACAAAGGAGAAAGTTAAATATTTAAAAAATGTTCACATAGTACTAAGAGCAAATAAAATTAGGATTGAGAAATAAAAAAGTTAAACCTATTTATTGTGTTGGAACGACATGATCTTTGAGGTCCCTTCCAACCCAAGCCTTTCTGTGATGTTTTCTGATTCTGATTTTGATTTCCATTCTCTGCAATGGGTGTACCCAGCCTGCTGGCCACTGCAAGTGAATGACATTTAATCCTTGGTGCACTAGAGCTTGTCTGAAACTGTCCTGTAAGTATTATAATAAATTAATTAGAGTAGACATTTTAAAACCAATCAATTTTGATGTAATTATCATGTTGGTGTTCATTACTCAGTGGATAGAACAATGAATCCTGAACAGCTTTTGTTTTATTTATATCAAATGCCAATATCTTAAAATAGATGCTCTGGGCAGCAGAAAGGTTCTTACTGTGGTTTCCTTTTGCATGGGGCATTATCTTGGGATGAGCTTTGTTCAGTTCCTTTTGGGCTGGAAGTGCACCAGACCCAGCAGTGGCTGTGACAGCAAAGAGGGGACCAAGGAGACCCTGCTAGGTGTGAGAAGTGCCGTGAACTTCTTCCTTCTCCTCCTCCTGAAGGCAAGATCCAGCTTCTTTGGTCCTTGCTCTTCTGCTAATACTGCCACAAGCTCATTTTGGGTAGGATGGCCTGGTAGCCACACATGTACAACATGAAAGGACCAGGGAAAAACCTTTTGGAGATGACAAAAACACCTCAGTGTGTTGTGTGTAAGAACAGGGCATGAACAGATAAATGTCCAGGTTTAGGTCTTGGAGCAAACCTTTGTTTTGGATGTGTTTGGCTTTAGGCTTGTGCCACACAGATCTCAGGGAACAGAGACAGCAAATTCCTGACCCAGCCATGGTCTCTGGCTGCAGGAGGGATTACCTGGAGCACATCTCTGCAGTGGCCAAAACGCAGATTTACTGCAGCTGCTCTGCATCTTGTCCTGCAAAATCAATCAGTCAGTGGGGCTTTATTTCTTCTTTGATCTGTTCCTGTACTGGGAGGGAACATGAAATCTGTGGTTTAGCACAGACCACTGGAGAGAGCAGCTTCCTGAGCTTTGTCTGGAATGTCTCAGGCACCAAGACAAGCAGGAGTGCTCTGTGCCCAGAGGATCAGCCCTGATGTCCCCAGTACCTTTTGGATTTTGCTTTCCCTTATGCACAGAAACTGCCTCAAATGTTGATCACCCACCAGTGTGAACCAAAAGGGAAATTGTCAGAGATTTCAGTGGGGGTGGACAACACTCCTAATATCCAGTATTTTTCACCTCCTAGCTTTGGAAACATGGGATGGTTTTGTGGAGCTGTTTTGTCTAATGGCAGCTGGCCAGACTTGCTCAGAAAAAGTTACAGATTCTAAGTTTCTCAGCAGTGAATTGTGCTGACATAAGTAGGCAGTGTAAAAACATGTGAAAGACAAGGCTTTGCTTTTTTTTTTCCTCCCAAGACTGGAGAAAAAAACTACAAAAGGATTTCCTACTGCCCTGAGCTAAACTGGGTACTGTGGGTCCTGTGCTGGTTGAGTTGCTGCCCAGCGTTCTCCATCTGTCCCACTGGAAGCCTACCTGAAAGGAATGAAAGGAGCTGTGAAGGACACAGGAAAGAAAAGCAACCAAGGAGCAATAAAAAGAAAATAGGGAAATCTGACATTATGATAAGAAATGTTTTGTCAACTCCCATGTGAAAATCTATTCAAGGATTTTTCATTAAGCATCTAATTAATATGTTTTTTATTTAGAGGGTTAGCATGTTGCTATACAGTAAGATTTTGAATAATTTAGGTTTAAAATATGATTTTTCTGGTCAATAATGAATGGAAAGCAGGCAACATGATCAGAAGAATACATTTCCTGAGCAAAGGTCCATGTTTCTCGCTCTCAGGATGGCTGAGCAGTGCACAATCAGAGACATAATTCCAATAATAAACTGCCAATGGAGCTCACATCATGTGGACATTACAGTGTGCTGATGCCTTGGTAAAGACCCCAGATGAGACAACAGGTTAAAATCTCAGATTGTGACATTTCAGTGGGAAATGTAATTTTTTTTTTTCCCAGAAAAAAGTGATGTTGGTTTTGGTTGGTGTTTTCACCCCAGGTTTGCACTGAGCAGAGCAAACAGTTGGGTGGGTTAAGGATGGCCACAGCTTCGTTCTCTTTTGCTGGGCTGCAGCAGAGTGCAGGTGCTGGGTGATACCCCTGGAGATTGGGCTGTTCTTGTGTGGTACCCCTGTTACCCTTTCTCCACATCAGCCAGCTGTTCATGAGTCTCACCCCTCACAGTGCTCATGTCCTTATGAGCCCTCCCAAACAGAGCTCTGGCATGTGGCATTTGTTGAGGCTCAGCTGGGATAAATGGCTGAGGGACGAGGGTGTCAGTGCACTTCCCTCAGCTGACTGATGGCTTCCACTGAGGTCTGGCCCTGGAGACACTTTGTAGACGTGGGTGATGTACCTGAGCACGTCACAGCTCTAAGACACTGCCTCCCTTCAGCAGCACTGGATGAATTAATACATTTTAGTGTTACCTTAGTATTAACTCTACAGAAAGTTGGACGGCCTCACTGGTGTTTTAGTTAGTTTTAGTTTTGCAGTCAAGCAGATAAAGACACTCACCTGTTCCATTTGCCTGATTCCATCAATTAGGCGGTGATTGGCAGGTGAGGAAGTCACAAAAACAACTTTTTCTGCCTCCTCATTACTTCAGTGTGAAATCATTCTTCTAGAATGTGTCATTCCTCCTGTGGGGACTCCACGAAGGAGCCTTTCCACACCATGCTATATTGGGTATTTGAATATTCTTACACATTTGGCTTAAAGTGATGGATAATTAAAAAATGGCTAAAAAGTGCATTTTTCTTTAAAGCAGCTCCTGATTAATAAGATTTTGGTTTGCCAAGTGATTTAATGTTCAAATAGCATTATTGCAAAAAAACCTCCACTTGCTTGCAGCTAGTGCCTGTTCCTGGTCATGTTGAGTACCTCCTGGATATTTGCTTTGATCATTTTCTTAGTAAAAAGTACTTCTGCTGCTTCAGAGTCTGCTTTTACCCATACAATATTTCACTGAAATATTCCATGAGGTAGATAAGGCATCTGTCCATGTAGATTTGAAAGGAGACAAGGTTGCACCTTAACTTACAGAAGCTAAACACCATAATTAAATTACAGTGCCGTGGAAATATAGATTTATGATAACACAGCAGTAAAGTCTTTTCTTCTGGAAAGTAATCCATTTAAAGAGCTCACTCATCTCATCTGGAACAATACTTATTGAAAGATTTGGACCTCAGTTCATACATCATCCTTAATGTATTCTTATCTAAACTCTGCCACATTCTGTGGGATAAGGATGGGGAGAATTTGAATACACGATGCTTAAACAAGGGTTTGGGTTCACTTGGGAGCCATCACCCACCTGAGCTCCTGATTGCAGGTGTGTTGTCTGAAGAGCATTATAATGGCAGCAGAAGAGCAGAATTGAGGAGCACATGGGATGTGCCAGAGAAGAAAGAAAAATAGAAAAAATATTCTTAATATTCAGGAGTCTGAACAATCAAAGAAATATTTGGAGCAGATTTCACAACAGATGAGCTCTCCTAGAAAGTATTAAAAATGTATGATTGAAAACTGGAATGTCAAATAATGAGTCTGTTTACAGCAGGGGAGGAACAAAGCCTGACAAGGAAAGTTCATGAGTCAGCACTTGCTGATAGTCCACGAGGGGCTTTGGGAACCAAATTTTTCAGGACTGAGGGACCAGTGTTGTCATCCCTGATGCAGCAGAGCAGTGCTGACACTTTGAGGGTGGGTAACAAAGACACCAGAAGGGCTGATTCAGGTTCCTGCTCTGTACTTTGAAGGGCAAAATGGCTTTTTTTTCAGGACTCTTAAAACTCAGATTTTGCAGACAGTGGTGAGCAGGGTGATAAAATCCCACCACCAGATAATCATTTATGGATCAGGGAATGATTTTATCTTCTTCCCTATCGACATTTTTCCACTTAAGGGAGGCCAGGCACTTCTGTCCAATACTGATACCCTCAGTGTGGCTGCCAGTGTTGGTTTATAAGCGAGGGAAGGAGTGAAGGCTTCATTTACAACACCCTGCGTGGAAGTTCCTTGGCACCTTTGTTGGCAGCAAAAATTACTTGATCAGCCATGTACATTCTGAAAAGGAGTAAATTACTATCTGGATTTTACTCCTGTCAGGAGTTTTTTGCTACAGATAGATAGTATTAAAAATCTATTTTTACATAATGATCTTTTTAAGTGCCAATTTTGCTGTTTGTTTCTTTGGGGAAGTTTTTTGGAAAGCATTGTGCATCATTTGAAGCTGCTGCATGAGTTAAGTGCTGAGATCCTGGAGGTTTTGCTTTTAAGGGAATTTTAATTTAACTAAAATTTAATTTTGTGATGCTATAGTTTTGATAGTAATTTACAATGAAATTTTAATCTTATAAACCACTAATAAAATGCACCTTTTTATCCCAGGAAATTTTATTTCTATATGCTACAGTCCAATTACATGCTTTAGCTGTAAATGTATATTTCCTTGCTGTATCTTAGAGTGCAAAAATAAATGCAATTAAATTTTAGTCAGTCAAATAAGCTTAACTAGAGCATCTTCCAGCAACATGCTCTAGAATTTAGTTTTCCAGATAAACTCAGTGTGTCATTGATGTCCAGAGAGGATCGATGGAATGGAATTTGCAATTTCCCTCGAAGTGCTGCCATGTTTTATTGCTCACCCATTTCCAACCAGTCCCCTTTCCCCTGCCAGACCGGGCCATGCCAAGCACATGGAATACAGGGAAACAGAGAGGGAATATCTACAAATAATGCACAGTTCATGTTCCCTTTCCTTTATGTTTCCCATCCCGCTCTGGCGAGGTCCTGAGCTGCTTTGTCTCCCCAGGGAGCAGGAATTTCCCTAAGGGTGCTCAGTGGTGGGAAGGTTTGGACTTGAACTTTGCAAGTGTCACGTAACCAATATTGTGGAAGCGGAGGAGTTGTGTTCATCTTCTTCAAGAGGCTGTGATATCACCCACAGCCCTGCTGGCTGTCACTGGTGCTGCTTGCTGGGAGAAGGCAGGGATAGAATTCCTGGGGGAATGGGACAAATGCCCTGCCACTGCTGGACCAGGGATGGGATTTATTGACTTGTCCACCAGATCCATCATGTCTTTAAGATGCAAGTTGTGGCCTGGGAGCTCAGGAGCTAACCTTGAAGTGTTATCTGAATA
This sequence comes from Aleadryas rufinucha, assembly GCA_013397815.1. Classification (NCBI taxonomy): domain Eukaryota; kingdom Metazoa; phylum Chordata; class Aves; order Passeriformes; genus Aleadryas; species Aleadryas rufinucha. The sequence goes on from VZTH01001468.1 coordinate 301,661, forward strand.
TTTGTGTGTGTTTCTCACCTAGTAATGATGCCAAGCTCACCCTCAGCCGGTTTTGGCACAAGGATGAGGAGTTAAATCCGGAGAAGCAGCTGGCAGGAGGCTGCTCTGTGGCAGCACAGGCTGCAGAGGAGGAGGTGGATGGGCCCAGGCAGCCACTTTGGGACTGCAGTCTCATTTTGGTGTGCTATTACTTGATTGCACATTAATGGGAGCAACTTGTGTGCAGCAAACACAGATCAGACTTTACAAATTCGTTTGCTGTCTTTCCAGCTTGCCCTCCCCCAGGTCATATTCCATATGCTGGGAGTATTTTGTTTGATTTGTCCCCACACAAACAGAGTGGAGCAATCTCTTCAAGGCCGAGGCCAGCGGGGCTGTGCTCATTTGAGGCTTGGTTTCTGGTCTAAAGCAAGTGGATCATATTTCCAGTGCCCAGGCTCGCAGGGTATTCACGGGGTGTTAATGATTTCACATGAAGTTCAATGCAGTCTGAGGGGAGCCTGGGCTCTAATTATTCGATCCCTGCCCAGATGCATACTGAGTACTGTACCAAACCCAGGGAAACCTTCCACTACTCTTATCTACTCTATTTAGTCTAAATTAATTTGAAGTTAAAGTCATTGCCAAGATTTGAGTTCACTGGAGTTTTTCTCAAACAGAATGAAAATTAAGACAAACACACAGCAATTCTTTTTTCCCGAGGCCTGTATTTATCATGCATTTTTCCACGTTCCCCATTGCTGTTGTTGAGATCCAAGTTCTTTCACCTGCCAGCTGCAGTGACTTATTGGAAAAGCAGATTCCTGAGCCTTTATCTACTCCTTATTTTCAATCTGACATTTATTTATTTCTCATTTGATATTGACAGACTTTGGCTTCTCCTTCTAATGAACATTGGATAGGGGGTGGTACATATTTATACACCCTTCTGTTTGTTCCAAATGGGGCCATCTCTCCTGTACTCTGGTGAAAAGAACCCTCCCCTTGCATTGTAAGGAATGAGAGTCCGACTGGAAACTCTCACTAGCTTGGATCTTCCAACCCTTACTGTGATTCCTTGTGGAACAGCAGCACAGAGGAAAACTGCAAATTCCTGTGGCACATTGTGGGTCTAATCTGTTTGGAACTTTCCAGAGACCAGGATACGTTTTCATATTCTGAATTTCTCCTGCTCGTTGTGAGACTTCTTCCTCAGCAGTTGAAAATGACTTCAGGATTTTGGGAAGCGAAATTGGTGTGCTCTATGTCCTGGCTCTAAGAGTTCCACACCAGCCCTCAGAGCTGAGCTGAGAACCTGACAGGACATCCCTCCAGTGCTGGGGAGTCACACTTAACAAAAACATTTTAAGTGTTAGGAATAGGTGGGAGTAGAGGGGGAGAGGCTGCCAGCCAGCTCTGTCCTCATTCTTTATGCTGACCAGTGTTTGCATTTTTCATTCAGGAAGAAGGGAAGTGTTTAATCAAGTACTGTGCACATGCTTTCCCTCACTTTTTCTCTGTGTCTTTGAAAGAGTAGGAAAAATGCATAAGTTGGACAGTGATGTTTGACAGATTATCTCTTGTATCCCTTGGGAATGAAGAGATTTTGCAGTTGGGCTTCCTGACGTGTTATTTAGCAGAACAGACAGACCTTGAGTCCTTTGGTTCCCACTTCCCAGGCTTCTGGAGTACAATTGAAGTACATGCTGGAGCAACATCATTCTCCTATACATGGGAAAAAGCATTATCAGATGATTAGACTGTGTCATGAAGATGTAATAAAAATCCTTAGGAAATTAATTAATGCACATGTACAATAGCTACTTTACACCACAACACTTTAGCCATTTAAAATGAGGCTCTTTTTAAATAGCAAAAGCAATTAGTCTGCTCTGAATGATTGCTGGCCAATTTTTGTAATGCAAGACTTTCTGATTTATGGGAGTAAAAAAATTGAGAAGGGGAAGGGTAAAATTCCATCGTGGCTGTTCTTAGCAAGGAAACTATCGAGTTCTGTAGCTGTTTTTTTCTGAGCTGCAGCTATCTCTTACTTCCTGCAGTCCTGAGTGTGAAACTTTTAATGCATTATCTTCACAAGTATTAGCTCACTGGTGCAATAATGTTTACTATTACCTGCTATGTTCAGATACAGACTTGGATGGTATTTTTTTATGTTAAATCTCTTCCTCCTTAAGGAAAAATTATTCAGGCTGAAATATCTGTGTTCTTTTTGGCAGCATCTTGGCTTTTGAAATGAAACCTCCTCTAAAGTCCCTGGTGCCATAACTTTTACTTTAATAACAATAAGCCAGAATATCAGCAGTGAAAGCAAAGCAGGAAATGCAGCGTGTTCCTGGAATGGCCACAACCTCCAGGGCTGAAACAGAATTTCTGCTTTCAGGCTGGGTGCAGCGTAGATCCCCTGCTCCATGCCTGACTTGAAATAGGTCCATTGGTTCTCCTGAAGAACTTGTACTTGGGCATGTATTTAAGCAGCTGATTGAATCCCAGCTCATCTTGGCAGTCTGGAAGTATTTCCAATGTTTTTTGGGGCTACAAATAACTATGAACATTTCCTGCATCAGGTCCTGTCTCTCCGCAGGTTGGTGTTGTAGCGAGACCTGGAGGAGCTGAAGGGAATTGTGGTCACGTATTAGGCAGAATTTTAGGCAAGAGAGGAGCAGTGAATGCATCCTAACTTTGATGATGGTGTCAGCCAGGTTTAGCTGGGGCTCATTCCCCTGCAAATTCTCTCCCACTCACAGCCCATCATGCTCTCCCCTGCCCTCTCTCCATGGGTGTCCTGCTTGCCTGCATTTCTTCAGGAGAGGACACATTCATTTGGCTTCCCACCTCTCTGCCTGCATGACCCGGAGCAAGATTAGGGCTCCACACACCTTTTCTTTGGTAGAAAGGGAAAAAATATTGGGTAAGTGACACAGAAGAGGAATTGCTATGCATATTAAGCAGAGTGACTGCTGACAGCATGCATTATGTAAAAAGGGAACCTGCACAAAATGAAATACAAACCTTGCTGCAATTTAGCTGTTAGTTTAATGTATATTACAGGATTTTCAGGTATTACATTGTCTAGGGACTACCCAGCTTAAATCTTCTTACAGTTCCCATGATGTACTTGTGGTCTTTCTATTTCAGCTGCATGTTAGAGTGACTTTTTAAGAGCATGTAATGACAGGACAAGGGGGAATGACTTCAAACTGGATGAGAGTAGGCTTAGATGAGATATTAGGAAGAAATTCTTCCCTTTGAGGGTAGGGAGGCCCTGGCACAGGTTGCCAGAGCAGCTGTGGCTGCCCCATCCCTGGAAGTGTCCAAGGCCAGGTTGGACAGGGCTAGGAGCAGTATGGGATAGTGGAAGGTGTCCCTGTCCATGACAGGGGGTGGAACTGGATGGGCTTTAAGGTCCCTTCCAACCCAAACCATTCTGGGATTCTGTTATTCTATGCTGAACTTTTTCTTGTCATATCAGGCTTGTCCTATCCCTACGGGTTGAGAGAGAATTATTCCAGAAAAAATATTTACCCTTTTTTCAAGAAAAATATTATCAGCCTTGTGAATTCTGTGGTTTTCTTTCAGTCTCATGGTTTTCTCACTGCTTGGGAAAAGCTCCTGAGCTGCTCTGTCATAGCATGTGACAGGCTGAACTGCTCAGGTCTCTGTAATTTATACACTCGTGGAGAACTGTGTTTGATGAAGTTTATTAATGCTTTCTGCGCCCACACTGTGCTCAGCAGTGAACAAGTGCAAGTCCTGCCTCAGTGCCTGATTCCCACTGCTTCCCTGGGGAAGGGAATGCGGTGTCCTTGGGCAGTGCAGGGCTGGTGTACAGGAGCACTGAGGAAATACTGTGTGCCAGGAAACAAAAAATGTGTCTGCTTTTCTGGGGGGTTAACGAGTCACAGGCTGCGAGGCAGGGAGCAGAACACTGAGCCAGGGCTGGGGAGCCGAAAATGGGAAATAACAGGAAACAAGAAGAGACATGGAGGCAGAGGCTGTTCTGTGAGGAGAGGGTGAGAAGGAACAGGTTCTCTGAGTCCCCTGATCTGTGTTATATCAGAGAAACTTGAGATTTGCATCACTGCAGAGCATTATTACTGTGACCTGATAGATCTTGGTGCTCCCTATCTGTTATTGTGAAGTCTCCTGTGTGTCACTTTGGTAACAGAGGGGCTTATTCAGCAGGAACACTTGACCCAAAATCGATGGCTTGGACTTGAGATTGTAAATTAAACAGCTTTTGACCAGAGCTGAAGATTTTGTACTGCACAAGTGAAAATTCAGATAATAGCTATTCTATGAATAATATAAAAGCCAGATGTCAACAGACAAGCTGGGATGGAGGAAACAGTGATCATTTCACTATTGCTCTGTGACATTCACAGGTATTTGGTTGTGGTGCCTGTCAGGTGGGATATTCCCTGAACACTTTTAGTTGGACATTAGCATTGTATATTAGAACTGCTAACAGGGGTGGTACAACATGTTACAAAAAAAATGGGTATTTTTTTAGTCTGTGTGGTTGTGGTGAAGCCGAAGGAAGCTGCTGACATATTTGCTGCTATGGATTTTGACAGAAAATTTGCAGGTTCACAGTCTCAGAAGGTGTTAAGTACTCAGATTGTCTCAGCTCCACGAATCTTCCCAGGAACTCAGTGTGTTGCAAGACAACTGTAAACAGCTTCAAGAAACCTTCAAGCCGTCAGTTGGGGCATGTTTGAAGCCACATGATGTTTTTTTAAAATATTGTTTAGTGACTCCAAAATTTGAAAGGCTTTAATCAATAATATTTCACCTGGTGTGGTTCTGTTATGCCCCATTGGGGAATATCCCACAGAATGAAGGTATTGGTTGCTCATATGAGCTCTTAAAGAACATCCCTTTTGTGTGCTGGGCTTTTCACAGTTATCCTTAGGGTTTGGTTTAAATCCATTAAACTCAAGGAGTGATCACCACGGGATGCTGGAGATGTGCCTAACCCTTGAGAAGCAGCAGAAAGCTTCCTAACCTGTGCTCCACCTGTATCCTACCTTGGAGCACAGCACAGTTCTCCACAGTGCCTGCCAATCCATGCCTGAAACCACTGGGATTAAACTGCAAAGCTCTGTGAGAAGCAGAGGGTGAACAGCTCCAGTGCTCTGTCTACCAGGATATTCTTTCCTAAGGAGAAATTCACATTCTATCAAAATGAGGGTGGATTTGTCTGTTTGATATCACTGTCCTACTGTTTCTACTGGGTAAAGGAAAACTCTTCACGCCCTAAATAAGAGCCTGGATCTTTGGCCTATAAAGGTTGTCTTCCTCTTGATCTAAAATGATGGATAATGATGTATCTTCAAAGTGTGTCAGCTTCATCTTTTCCTTTTTCCCTCTCAATAATGTCTAGATATTATTTAAACCTTCAAAAANGGCTTCATTTTGTTTTGGGAGTTATTTGCCAGATCCTGAGCTTTCAGGGCAAACTGCCAACCCCACGGTTTCTGCAGGCGGCTGGGAGGTCACTGAACTGGTTTATAAGGAGTTATCATATAGTGATTACTTAGATGGCTTGTGGTAATGCTATAATGGCAGTTCAATTAATATGATAAGATCTTAATTGGTTGTGTAGAATATTGTCTTTTAATCTATGCAGAGCCAAGGGTACAGGAGAGGTGCATATAAATCTGACTAAAGCCAGAGTGCTCGTGCCTCTCACTTGCTTAACCCCAGCTTTTAGACCACTGCAGGCAGAAGAGTTGTGTAGGACACTAGTTTTTCCCAGTGATGATAATATTGTTGGTGAAGATTCTGCCCTCAGAAGGGATATAGAAGGGACTTGTCTCCAAAAATAGAGGCCTCAGCTCCTACTCAGGGAAAGAAGATGCTTGATCAGCAAAGGAGTGTCTGACAGGCATATCAAAGGCCAAAAGAGTGACCTGTGGGCTGAAAAACATTTCATGAGTTTCAGCTAAAAAGTTGGGCTTTTTAGATAGAAACTTTAACAAATCTGCATTATTGAGCTCAGTTTGTGGCTCCTGGACACGTTCAGATTTAGGTTTGGCTCTCTGTATAGCAAATATAAGTCAATTGCCAGCAGGCTTGTTTTTCTCACTTACCTTTCACTGGCCCATTAGAAGTGTCTTCAGCCCCTGAGAATTCCCAGACCAGTTTCAAATGTGGGAAGTGGGCACAGAGAGAGTCCTGTCATAGCAACTGGTAAGGGGCCTTCCTAGCCCTACTGTACACAAATTTACTTGGGCTAACAAAAGGCACAAAGCCTCATCTATACCAAAGTGGTGTTATTGTAGGAACATGGCATTAGATAAGACTTGGTTGCCTCGTTTAGATTAGAATTATTTCCATTTAAGTTTGTATCATCTCAATGCAATGGAGCATGGGAATGTCTCAGCCAGCAGGGCTGTCAAATCTGAGTTTTTCAGTTCATATTCACAGAATCATTTTGGTTGGAAAAGGCCTCTAAGACCATCGAGTCCAACCATTCCCCAATGCTGCCAAGGGACACTGACCATGTCCCCAAGTGCCACATCCACAGGGCATTTAAATCCCTCCAGGGATGGGGACTCCAACACTGCCAGGGCTTGACAACCCTTTTGTTAGACATTCTTCCCCATATGAAAACTAAACTTGGAGCTTTTCTTTGCTACTTGAGATTAATGTTTTAAAGGACCTATGGTAGAAAACTTCCTGCAGGATCTGGGAGGGAGTGACTTTGGGCATCAGTTATGACAGTTGTACACAGGGGAAGGGTATGAAGGAAATACAAAGAGGTGCCTGTGGTTAAGGTGAACAACTGGGACATGGATGATGGGGAGGAGATGGGAACCCGCAGGGATAAAACGAGCAGTAACTGCTTGATTCAGACCCTGAAGGCAAGAACAACCTTCATGTGCTGAGAGGAGGGGACAGCTGCGAAGATTCAGAGGTTTGGACATGGTTTAATAATTCAGAGTTTCTTGACTCTGAAAGTCAAACATTTCTTCAGTGAGAGCCAGAACCAGCCTGTCCTTAATGAAATGAGTTCCACAGTTCCAGTGTGGGCTGGAGGGGACGTGATCTCTCCAGCATATCCAGGGCTATCACAGTAGGATTTCTTGCCCTTCTGAGTAATTCTCCTGTGCAAAAAGGAGATGCTGAGCTTAGGCAGATGTTTTGCTGTTCTTCTCTTCAGTGGTCAGGTTTTTCATTCCCCACCTTGCACGTGGGCTATGAATAAACAGCAGCCTGCAGTTCTCAGAGAGCAAGGGAGCATTTACTCCATAGTTTTGAGCACATGTTCCCTCAGCTAGAGAAACATCTTGTCTTTATTCTGTTTTTCCACCTCTGCCTTTTTATTAGGAAAGAGGACTGCTGCATCTTTAATGCACTACTTTACAACCTTTAATGTAGAAAGATTAACAAAAAGGAACCACACTTAATTTAAGATGACAGCTTAGGTTTGCCTCTGGATTCTTTTTTGGCAGACGTTCTCTTAGTAAATTACATTTGACAACCTGAAATAAATTCAAACCAAAATTTATGTCTGCATTTGCTCACAGGGCTCTGGTTCATCAGAGTGTGTGGTTAAAAAGCTATGAAAAGTAACAACTAATTTAAAAATTTATTTTTAGACAACCTACACGGGCTACCAATGCTAAAACTTTGTTTAAGTAAAATCAGGTTTCTGAACATGTGGAGGTAATTTTTCAGCTGGTAATAGAGTTAGTTATAGATGTTTGTGCAAGAAAAAAGAAAACAACATTACAAAACAAGAAGAAATGAGTCATAATGATACGCTTTCAGTTGCAGTTTAACACAAAAAGGGTTTTAGAAACACAACCAAGGACACGGCATCATTGAAAATTTTCCCAAAGGAGAAGTCAATGTTAGCCGAGAGTGCCAGAATTTACTTTAGCTATTACTATGGATGAATAATTATGCTCAATTCAGCCAGTGATATGGGTTCACAGCAGGTTAATTGGTAATAATGGGTTTCATTCCAAACAGTGAGGAATGATTTTTCAACAAAAAAAGTGCTCTCACTGAGAGCTGAAGATGTCCTTGCTTTCTGTGCTCCCCAGTCACAACAGAACGTGTAGGACACCAGGGTTCTTGGTTCACAGAGCTGCCCTCAGCTGCTCGTGGCTATTGACAGGGGACGGCACAGGCTGAAGCATCATCTCAGCTGGACAACCTTGTCCTGCTTTTTGAAATTATTTTCCTTCCCCCTGGCTAAAACTTGTGGCTGGACCAAGGAGAACAGAACGATCTTGTTAAATTCCCTGGTGCAGACAGCCCTTTATCTCTGTTGCAGAGGTGTAAACACAGTGAATCATTTGAAGTAAAGCAACTTGATATAAATTGGTCTAAGAAGAATTTTCTGTGCTTGTGCCTACGGAATAGCACAGGAGTTCTCCATCCCTTCCTCACTGCACCCTATAAATAATAATGAAGCAGGAATAAGTCGATTGATTGTGAGCTGGCTGAGAACAGGATCTGAGCCTCTCAATTCAGAATCTTGTCTGCTTTCAGCACCTTCCCCCGAAATAGGGCTACCATTTGTCATGTACACACATGCCCAGGAATGAGGAATATCAGTGTGTAGGACAGGAGAAGATATGAACACAGTTCACCCTGGATAAGCCTCCTCACCTGGGTTACACCCCAAGCCATCTCTCTGGAAATGTTTTATCAAATTCTTACATCCTTCACTGTTTATGGATGATTCCTGTCTCAGCATTCAAGTCCTTGTTTTCCCTTTGCTTCCTAAATTGTATTTTCTGCATTTGAGGATCCCAGTGACTCTATCAGAAGCTCTCCAAACAGCAGGGAGTAAATCTCAATTTAAAAAAGAAAAAAGAAAACCCTCAATATTTAGTCCCTTCATTAGTTCAAAAAGAAGGAAAAAACCCCAAACCTCTGTATGCATGTTCAGAAGCTGCTGTGTCTAGTCCTGTTGGATTTGTATGCAAGTCATTCCATACAAAGAGAAGTTGGAAATACATTAGTAGGACACTTCCAAGGTTGAAATATTTGGGCTGTTATTTTCTACTCTGCCCTAACTGATGTTTCTTTGTAAAGTTCCCCAGAGAGAAAAATGCTATTATAGTGTTTGGCTTCTTCCACACTTTGATGAGTCAATGCCCCACACTACGCCTTGGGATCTGTTAGACCTGTAGCACATGGAGAGTCCATGGATATGAGCACTGAACGAATGTTTCCCTCTCAGCCTCCTGAAGTTTGGAATCATGGGGCTGAGTGACTGAGCAGTGCTGAGCCAGGCTGGCCTGGCCACTCAGCTCTGCCCCTCAGCCCTTCCTGCCAAAATATCCAACAAGTTCAGCATATTTCCCATGAGCAGTGCCTGCAGCAAGGCATGGGAACAGAAATACAAGTGTCCAAATTCAGGATGTTTAGGCATAACAAGAGAATCACCAGTGGGTCAGTGGATTGTCTGACAGGAAATGGAACCTGTGCTCTCCCTGGTGCTGTGGGTAATCGGCTCAGCTGGGATTCTCAGTGTCCTTCCAAACACGAGTTTTACACAGGAGGGAAAGAAGTTTGTGGGTTTGATCCCCATGGGGCCATTCACTTAAAAGTTGGACTCAGTGATCCTTTCTGGGTCCCTCCCAACTCAGATCATTTTGTGATTCTGTGATTATCCAACTGAACTTTTTATGCACAGTGAGGGCTTCTTCTCTGCTGAGCTTTCTACTATTCTGTCTTTTGACTGTGCTGCTTATATTATATTAACTTTCCATACATTTTGTAGATTTTCTTGTTGAAAAGTTTCCACTGGGCTTTTTTTTTAAATTTCTTCTTGATTTAGTCCCGTGTGATCCTTTTCCTTCCTTGCTGTTTGAGACCTTCAAGCAGGAGGAGGTTTTTGTTAGCTGTCCTGAGGAAGGCTGGAGCCTGTGCTTAAAGTCATCCCCATTTATGATGGCACAGGTAACCCTGAAATACTGACCAGCACTTGCCCCTTCCACTCCCCAGAGGCACTGACTGCTTTGCCTATCATTAATTACACCACCTGCACTCTCACCTTGGGCTTCTAAAACCTTTTGTGGTGTTTTTACCCAAAGATTGTCTCAAATACAAATTGCAGGTAATTATCTACATCCATCATCCTTCCCGGTGTTTCATTAAACATGGAATGGTTCTGCACCACTGTCTTGACTTCTCTGTTCCATTTCCCTCTGCCCATCAGTGTCATTAAGGAAGTTTTGCTTCCAAGGTCTTCAAAGGGCAGGTAGGATGAAGTCTCAGGAATCAGAGCACCACATATTAGAACAACACCACTGCATCCTCCCCCAAATAATAAAACATCCAGCATCTGTCTTGGGTAGAATAACCTTTTGCTTCAGGCTTCCTCACTCCTGGGAGCTGTATTTTACCCTGAGGAAATATTTTACTGCTTTTGTTCCCTGGATCTGCCAGCACAGTGATATATGTATATGTATTTAATATGCTCTCCATGCAAAATCCGAGGTGACCTATCCATCCTCTGCTCAGATTCAGGAGGCTGGCTCTGATTTTACTAACCAGGAAGGAGCTCTCCTCCAGTCAGGGAGGTTATTCCACTCTGAAGTTGGTGAAAGTAATGAATTAAACCATGAGATTGTTCTGTGACTACAGCAGTGGAGCTTTTCCAAGTGCTTTCCTTGCAATGTAAATCACTTGGATTCAGATCCTGAGCTTAACTGAATCAGTCATTCCACTGAAGCTTTGAAACAATCCAAGGAATCTGCTCACTTCCCTAGGCAAATGAGAAGGATATCACGTGATGCTCTGATTTAGGAGCAGATCTAACACTTTTAAAAGTCCAATTAGAATCACAAAATTCTTTGCATTTGAATGAATTTTGAACAACACAATTTATGTAAGAAATAAATTTATTTTTCAAATAAAGGTTTGAAATGTTGCTGCTCTAGCAGCTGAATGAGTCTTACAGATGTGACAGGAATGCTTTGAAATGTAGCAAAATGCTTTTTAGCCTGTTGAAGAGCTAGAAATTGCTCGCATTAGAATAGAAATGGATAGTAAATTTATATAATAAATGATGAGCAGTCTGGAGTGCGTGGATCAGACATTCAAATTAGTTTGTCTCCTAACTCCAATGAAATTTAAGTTACACAGAGATGAAAAGGAAAGATGTGAAGGAGCACTTGACAAAGCTGCAAGGCCCTGCTCCTGGGTCGGGGAATGGGAACCTCCAAGGCGAGGTTGGACGGGGCTTGGAGCAGCCTGGGACAGTGGAAGGTGTCCTGCCCATGGCAGGGGTGGCACTGGATGGGCTTTAAGGTCCCTTCCCACCCAGACCATCCTGGGATTCTGTGAATATCTCAGAGGTGAGATTCAGTGGGTTGCTGTGAATACCTCATTTGGCATAATTCATATGAAAAATCAGGCGTTCATACAAATGAGAACAATTATCCACTGTTTGCTAGTCCAGAATCGCTTGCATGCCTCTAGCACATGAATAGTAAGGAATCTGAACTACTTGGACTACTGTTTTGACTAAATGTAGCATTTTTAAAATCTCCTTTTATTTCTATAATATTTTCAACTTTACAGATGCTCTGAAGCAGCAGTGTTAGTGACAATATGGTGATTTTATCAGCTGAAGAAGTGCCCAATTCTTCTGCATTTCTCTATCAGGATGTGAATTCCTTCAACCATAAGCCAGAATCCTAATTATTTCTATATTGATTATATATATATCTATAAATTATTTCTGACCCACACTCTAGGAGATTTATTGCTGTAAAATCCACTTGTTGAATTTATTATGCTCTAGGTGGTGGGAATGGTTTTGATTGATATCCCACAATGATATTAATAATATTGTTTGTATATTTTAATGATTGTAACTCAGCTAAATAAGGATATAGATCTACAATGCCAACATATTAATTTTGTAGTAGTACAAACATCTATTTTTTGTTAATGCAACTTTTATGTTCGCTTTTAATTTCTTCAGTTGATCCTTGTGGTAGTGTGCAGCAGCAGGCGGAAGCAGCTCCAGAGTTATCCATCACAATTTATAAAAACTTTTCAGCAGTGTGTGGGTTGTCTCACGCTTCCAGAGAGGATGTAATTCACTGGCTGTTTTCTGCTGCTGAGGAAACAGAGCCTTTCTCTGGGAGTAGCAGGAACTGGGCTTTATTTACCTGTTCTTTTACCTCCTGATGATCACAGAATCCACGGAATGGTGTGGGTTGGAAGGGAGCTTCAACACCATATTGTTCCAATCCCAGTTTGCTCTAGAGCAGGTTGCTCCAAGCTCCATCCAGCCTGGCCTCGATCTTCATATCCCTTCACGTGAGAGTACAGCCCAGCCTTATCTCACAGGGGAAGTTTGAATTATTTTCCCTCACCATTAAACAGATGCCCTGGAAACATTTCTGAATGAAACAGGACAGAATAGAAAAGGTTCAGTTCCAGTCAGTGCCTTTCCATTAAAACAATCGCGTGTCAGTGAGGTTCTTTGTCATCTTCCCAGTGAATAACTGGCCCAGCTGAACAATTCCACTGATGTCAGTCAGAAGGAAGTGGTTTTTTCATGCTCACGTTTATGTTTATATGTTACATGTGTGGACAATGTTCATATAATGCTGTACAGACAAAGTTGGAAGGCCCAGATCTAAAACCAAATTTCAGTGTCTGCCACTGCTACCAGGTAGAAATCACTGAAGCAGAACCACAAGGAAAGTAAAAAACAAACCTGAACATGGAGGTGTTTTACTGGTACAAGTGTTGTTGATGGACATTCTGGTGTATCCTGTACAGCTCTGGAAAAAATCAATACCTCAGTTCCTTCAGTGCTGCTTGAAAAATTGTACAGTGACTTCCACAGTGACTGGTTCACAAACAGCTTTGGAGGGCTGTGGGTCCATGTGTGCTGCTGGTTTAGAGCTGTGGGCTCATTTTTTAGAAGTTAGTGGGCAGAAAGCAATCAGTGAATTAGATTGTGAAAAAGGTTTGCAGTTCATTTGCTGCAAAACTCTCCTTGGTCCTGATTTACCAAGCTTCCTAAGTTCTTGTGAGGTCTCTGTATCAGCTGTTCCTATGGAGTAGACACTTGAGCCAGCAATAAGAGCAGACACTTTTGTGATAGGATGCTGTTAATCAGAAAACAATTTTAGCTTTTTGGAAAAACCAGGTCCCCTGTGGTGTCAGTCGGGCAGCGGCTGCAGAGGGGTGTGAACCATAAGGTGAAACATTTGGGAATTGCTGCTGGATCGCTCAATCCTCAGACATGGCTCCAAGGAATTCAGTTTTAAGGGAGTAATGGTTTAGGAGTTTTGAAACCCAGGGCTTTTATACATACTGCAATATAATAAATTATAACTTGCTTTGAAATATCTGATCAAATAATTGGTCATTACTTGCATTCGTCTTCTCGGTACTAGTTAAGTAAATGCACATGAAAGATCCCACTGTTGCCATACAAAAGAAGCAGGAGCTGAATACTTGTTGAAAAAGAAATCAAATTGGTGGTTTAAGAACCATTGATCTGTAAAAATTAAATTTAAATTATATTCTACTGCATTTTTCACATTCAAGACATGAAAAACATATCTGGTACGTTTCCAGCATCTGGCAGTTATTTGTGGCATTAAACCTTGTAGGAACTTTCATCCAGGGGACACTAGGCCATATCCTTCACTGGAAAAAATCAGTTTTAACCCAGTAATGACTTTGTTAAATGCAGTGTACAATGCTCTTGCACAGGAATCCTCCTTTTATCCAAACGTCTCAGAACTTGATAGCTCTGCCCATTAAAAAAGTAAACAAAACTTTAACCTTCCTTCAGAGATTCATCAGAAAGGTCAGTGCTCAGTTCCCTCCAATTTCCCAGGCTCAGCTGGGAGCTGATTAAAGCTGCCAGCTACAACTTGTCAGTTTTGTCAGAGACAACTTTATAAACCCTTTGTTATTCACTTTGCTGTGTGTTATAAATATATTTATCTTCCTCTGTCAGGCATGCACTGGACAGGTGCTAAAGGAGCAGTTAAGCTTTAACATTAATCTCTCTAACAATGTCATTACTTAGTAACTCAAACCAGAAACATGGGCGGAATATTCAGGAACTTTCTCTAGTTCTTACTCTTCTGACTGGAGTGGTTGGAGGAAAAATGTTTGTTATTCCAGGAGGTCTGTAGCGGGTGTACGTCTGTAAAATTGGAATGTGTGACTGGCTGTTACTTTGTATCTCTGGGGCAATGTTCCTGAGCTTTCCTGGGTGTGTTTGGGACCCAAATATTACCTGAAATCAGCTCTCTCACTATCTTTTTGTAGTTGCTGAGGCTTGCCAGGCATCTCCTACTGAACATAGGATCACATTCTGCAGCTACAGGTTCAGGCATAATACTGTTAATCCTGGCATTTTCCAAATCAAGTAGAACTCATGAGTAAAACCAGGCTGTATAAAGTTAATTTAGTCTAAGTAGAACCGTTCAGCTGTTGAATGTCTTCAGTGAGGTTCTGCAAACCTGGTTGTTTTTCCTTTGAGTTTGGTCTGAGAGTCTTTTTACTTCCAGGGATACAGATAAAGCAATAAAAGGCCATGTAATATGACCTGCAAAATGCAAGAGCAGCTCCAGAATGGATTGTGCTGCGCAGGTTTCTCTGGGAGCACACACATCCCAGTGTGACCCTGACACTGCAGCTCTGAGCAGGGCTCACAGCAATCAGAGGGAGGGCTGGCTGAGCACAGGGAGAGTGAGCACAGGCAATCGGCAGTGCTTCCTTAATCACGAGATATCAAACACCAAGTTATCCTGCTGTCAGAGCCTTGTGTGTACTGCCTTTGAGAAGGGAGAATTCCTGCTCAAGGGAGAAGGGCTGTTCATCCCCAGTTGCCAGCATTTGGAAGAGAACTGACTCAGTTTCCCATGCCTGTTCTCGATCTAGGCCAGGGGGCTGAGCTTCTGCCTCTCTAAATGAGTTTAGGGGCTACAGTATGACAGAAACTATTCTAGAGAGGTGTGTGGTAAAGAATTTGCTGTTAATTCTCTGAATTAATTTCAAATCTTTGACATCTTGAGAACTTTCTCAAGGAATTGAAACTATACATTGCCTTTTGTCTAATACTGATGAGTTTTAGAATGTGCCATCAATGTGAGTCTGGGAGGGACAAAACAGCAAAGGGCAGAGTGTGGCCCAGGTGTGGGGAAGTGGCAGAGGGTCACTTTTGGAATCTTTCATCCATTAATTTCCTGTTCCTGCTTTGCAGTCTAACACATTGTGACTGTGTGTCGCTTGTTTCTTTTATTTCTCAAGGGTCATGAACAAACAGCACCATTTTAGGATTTTCACAGCGTTTCTGACAAATTCTCTGACTTTTGGACTTGACTGGAATATTATTTCAAAAAGCAATAAATTGAACTGTGTGTTGATATGCAGCACTTCCTCAGAGGCTTTATTGTGTTCTGCTCTCAGAGTTGGAAGATGTGTCTTTTGGTTATACTTAGCATCACAGGCAATGTAAATTCAGTGGTTTAACAAATTCCCTCCTGGACTTTTCATCACCCAAGCTGATGTTTGTAAGTTTGAACATGCTGTTCTCTGTAAAACAGTCTGTTCAGGAATTAGGATGAAGAAAGACAAACAGAGGATTTCTTCCAGGTCATGTCTGAGTGATAGTGTTAATGTGAACATGCTTGTAGTAGACTTTAGTTTCTGGTTATAATCAATACTTGACATATTTTTCCCATGATTAAATTAAAGCTGGGAAAGTGAGATTTCCCTGAGGAGAAAACAAGTGGCAAAGGAGTTCGTTGGTGAT
Organism: Aleadryas rufinucha; assembly: GCA_013397815.1. Classification (NCBI taxonomy): domain Eukaryota; kingdom Metazoa; phylum Chordata; class Aves; order Passeriformes; genus Aleadryas; species Aleadryas rufinucha. The sequence goes on from VZTH01001468.1 coordinate 317,427, forward strand.
GTGCACCTAATCGAAGTAAGTGCTATAATTACCTCTACTCCCATTCATTTCTCTGTCCCTGCTCCCTCCCCCTGGCCTGGTGCCCAATAACTTTCTGCCTTATCACCACATCAGAGAGAGAAGCAGTTCACACACGTGGACTTGCTTTTCAGTACTCTGCAGGATTCTTTAGGAGTAAGGTAAAAGAAAACTGTATTAGAGCTGTTTTTCTTCTGCATAATATTTTGCAACAAAATGAAGAGGCACTGAGCATCCTTAAGGTTCCATGTCAGGATCCACAAGGAGTGAGCGTGTTTTCCTCATCAGGAATGAGGACAGCCAGGGGCTGGGTTCTCACCAGCACAGCCATGGGACTCTTTAGGCTCCTGGAAGGATGTTTTTTTTCCCTAGAACTTGGATTAGCAGTTGGTGCTTTCTTTGCCCTGTGTTCCTCAGTATTTTTGCTAAGGGCTGGATTTCAGTCCCCTGGGCTTGAGCAAGGTGTGGGATGTGGATGTTCACCACACACCTGGGCTGACACCTGCAGAGGGGTCAGCTCCTCATGGATCCTCTTCCTGCACATCCATCCCTGACTGGGACTGGGATTGTTGGTGTGAGGGACTGACTCACTTGGTTCGTTGAGGGCAGTTCCAGGAAAATGAAAACAGAAATCAAAATAGCTTGAAGAAAGACATCAAGTAGAAAAATGTGACTGGAGCCATTTAAAGAGTCTTTTCTAAAAAATTATACTCAAGCCTTATCTTTCCCACACCAGCAGTTTGATTAGATTCTGAATGAGCCTTTTTAGAGTCCTGGCAGGTCAGCCAGAACTCACCTGCCTCTGGGAGCCAGCTGAAGCCTTATTTCTTTGTTTCTAGGAATAGAACTCAGCAATTGCTCTACCATTAATGATTTCTGCATCCTGAGTCTCTTTCCCTGTGGCTTTTTGAAGGATTAACCATTGGAAACAAATTATTCTTTTATACCTCACATTTTTTAAAGATTTCTTTTAGACCATGAAAATAATTAAACTGTTTTGAATCTGGAAAATTGATATATTAAATAAGTTGTCTGGGTTTTTATTTTGAAATCAAACTTTCTTTGTGCACTGCTACTGAACTAGGAAAATCCTTTAACAATACCTGACAAATACAGATGTTTACTCAGTTTTTCCTGTGAAAAGTATAAGAATGTTCTAATTTCTGCTACATTCCTGAGGTACCTGGTAACAGACTGGAAGATTATGTTTCCATGCAAACTGAAAATTATGGTGGCACTCAATTAAAATTAACATCTCAATCTTTATGACATTAAGTCAGAGGCAGTCTAATGCTATCCTGCCTTCAGTTATTTACAGCCCAGATGTTTACAGAAAATGAACCAAGCTCTTTATTTTTATTTTATTATGGAATTACTGTCTCCTCGTTAAGTCCCTCCTCGGTGCTGTCCGCATGGCTCTTTGAGGCAAACATTGTTTGTGACACATCTCTGAGCTGATTCAGAGCTGAGCTGAGAGAAACTGGGAATAATTCCACTGCAAAAATAAGCAATAGTTCAGGTGTTCAACTACCAAGGTGGAAAATTGCTCTGACAGTTATGATGTTGTTCCATCTTTTCCTAAGACTTAAACATCATTTCCTTCCAAGGCGTCACAGCTGCCGTGGTTCCCAGCACCCACCAGCCTGCCCTGTACTGGTCATACTGGTCATGCTGGACCCTGAATACAAGGACTCACTGCAGACTGGGCCAAAAAACTTCTCTAAAAATTTACACAGATTATTTACCAAGCAGGAGTTCCCCCCATTGTTTATGCTTGTACAACTTAAACTGAAGCAAAATGCAAATAATAAAATACAGGGAGCAAGTTTATCAAGCTGACTTTCACTTTTATATATTGAATTATGAGCATCCAGCTATTTCTTAATGAAATTCCCTTTAGCCTCTAATTAATATGAATGCAGTACCCAGAGGCTGTATTTCTATTTTCTAGATGTAAAGTTTTGGTGATAGAAGACAACTTGATGGGATTAAGGAGAATTTGGTAACTTGAATGCCTGAATCCAGAATCTTTTGCATTTTTTTTTCCTTATGTATTATGTTATGGGGTTTTCAGCTGGGAAAGCTGAGGTATCAGAGTTCTTGCCTGTTCCTTGCTTGCTAGAATGGCACTCCATGTTTAATCTGGGGGACTAATGAGCTTCTCAGTAGCAGGGTGGGTTTTAATAGAGGAGGAATTGGATGACCTTGTGCACTGTAATAACAGCAGAAAATTTCAGAAAACAAATACAATGATTAACTAAAACATAAAACAAATACAAAGATTAACTTTGCTGTAAGGTAGAGGCTCATCATTTGGATGGGACAGAGAAGAGAGATCTGGTTGCAGTCAGGGTTTCCTGGACTGATTCAATGTGGTATTTTTGCGCAGAGATGGAAAAATCCTTGTACAGAACCTTTGTACAAGGCAGTGTTCCTACAAGGAAGCGTGGGGATGGGAGAGGTCATGAGTGAACAGAAGAATAAATTTGGCAGAAAGAAATAGAAACCTCTCTCATGTGAAAACTTGTTTATTCATGAACATCATAAAGGCCATAATTTTTTTGAGCCCATTCACAGTGCCAAAAATGGCAGCACGAGGAGCAGCGTGGCAGAGAACAAGCATCAGATGTGAGGCTGTGTGATGTCATAGAATCATTCTGTCACTCAATGCCAGTGATTTCCAGGGCTGATTGCAAGCAATCATTAATCACTTTGTATTGAACAGCCAGCAGCTCCTTCACATCTGGGGCAAGAACAAGTGGCACCTATTTAGCCAATGTTCTGCTCTCAGCAATTTCACACCTTGTCTCTTTCAAAATAAACCAAACTGTCAGAGATTATTATTTCTTTCCCAGGAATTTAGATCATTGAAAATCTTCGTTTACTTCTAAATTCAGTGTTCCCCACTCACACTGACAACAGCGTGCCAGTGAACAACAGGGAATGTCCTATGTGGAATTAATGGAGCTGCTGTAAGAATATTGACAACTTCTGAATGATATTCTACTACTCTGTATGGTTATTAGAGAGAAGAGTGAGATCATATGACAGCTGTTCCTTTTTTACCCACCTGCATTGGAAAAGGCTGTTGCAAGTCAGGTGTGTACTTAGATTATGGGATTAGAATAATCTCACCAGGGGTCAGTTACTATACATGGCTGATATAAAGCAAGAGCATTAGGATTTATATTTCTGAGTTGTTATATATTTATTCCCCAAAGCCAAAATGTCTTGGGAAATGGGGGCTAATTGAAATGACATATTAACCATAGAATCTGCCCTATGGTGTTAACACAATATATTTATTCCACCTTTCCTTTCTAGTTTCAAAACAGATTTATTAAACCAGGTACGATGTTTCTGGTGAATCCCTCAGTGTTTCATAATAATGAAAAATTTCCCTTTGCCTTTCTCCAGTGCCTGAAAATCATGAGAAGTTACTTAGACATGTTTCATCAATTTGATGAAATTGGAATATTTTTAAATGTAAATGTTTCTCAGTAGCTGTGGTCTCAGGCAGTCAGAATGAGGGGTAGCAAAGTGCTGCATTTCTGTGAGTTAGTGAAACACTTTGCCTTTCTGTAACCATTGTTCCCTAAGGATTGCAGTTGCTCCTTTGAAATCCTGCTTAATCTCCACAGTTCTTTATTTTGTCAGTACCTTCAGTTGTGATGGTTTGCTGTCAATCATCCATTGTCAAAAGAGAAGTGAATTTCATAAAGTATTCTGTAGGTGCTGTCCCAGAGCTGAGGAAGGATTTACCTGCAGCCCTTGGTATTGGGAGTGAGACAAAGCTCATGAATGACGTGGCTCATCTGCTCTAAGTGGCTCTGTAAGGCAGGAGAAAGTGGAGCTAAAGATAACTCATAATTCCAATGTCTTCTTAGAGTGTCCTAAACAATAGTCATTGATCTGAACGTGAATTGCCATTATTACAGACTTCATTTTTTTATGGCACATAATTAGGTAATTCTCCAAAGAACTTTTTATCTCATGCATTCTCATTAATTAATATTAAATGTCATTAGCAGTCAACTCAGCTTGATCAAAGGCAGATAAGTCGCAGCAAGATTCTGAGAAATAATACACCATTTACTAATTATATTATTGATTTTCTGGTCTGAAGAATCCTCATTACAAGTGGTCCAAAGTGGACCTCACTGAGCCTGCTGGGGGTGCTTTGAACATGAGGAGTCGCTGGCAGTTCTGAGCCTCCCGCTCGCATAAATCACTCCTGGGCCTGCTTGTGCATCTGTTTTCAAAGGTGATGCTTTAATGGACTCTGAAAGCTGCAAAAGTGTGTTCTGTGTGGCTCCACATGAAAGAGGAAAGAGATTTGGGATTTTTTACTCCTGATTTTAATCATTTCGAAAATATTTTAGATCTGTAGGCGGATACTTTTGAACAGTGGAAATAATGTGGCATAGTTGATTTTAATTAGTAGGCCAGCCTAAGACAGAATTTCCCATAGCTCCCTATGACTTTTTTTTTTTTTTAAATGAGTTTTTAGTACTTTTTTCAAAGTTAATGATACATTCAGACTTTCCAAATTTTAATTTCATGTGAAGGAAAAAACTGAAAAAAATTCAAAAAACAAGCCATGAGGTGAATATTTGATTAGAACAAATGTGGATCTGAGCAACAGGAACAACCTCAGATGTGTCTTATGTGTAAGTTTAGTGCTTTCATAGGAAAATGAAAAGGAATTGAGATCAATGACATAATTATGAAATGTTACTCTTACCCTTAATTGCTTATACTTAAGAACATGAAAAGCCTAGATTTTAAAGTATGTGTCTGTGTATGTGATTAGCCTATTCAGTTGCATGAAATTTCAATTTACTCTCAATTCATGATAATAAGGTGAGACATTACTAGTAAATATTTTGTTTAAATTGTGAAGTTTCAAAGTCTTTTAGAGCTAAACCACTACCAAGACTTCCAGCTGGCCTTTTTGTGCCTGTTTTCATTGAGGTGTTAAAGGTTTGAGGGGTTCATTTTGACTAAATCCTTCAGAGGAGTAACTTACACACAGATAAAAATATCTGGCAGAGAGATTTAAAAAAAAAAAAAAAAAGAGAAGTTTACTGTAATTTTTTAAAATCAACTTCCGATTTTCGGATTTTTAAGCTCTTAGAATAACATTCTAAAAACTTCTGACTGCTCTGCTTCCCACCTACTCATTCCTACTCCCACCTTCTGTTTGACTTCCTAGTTAGCAAATCAAAGAATTGAAACAGGCTGAGAAATGAATGTCTGGGCTGGTGGGTGGGCTCCAAGCTTAAACAAATAAACAGACAAGCAAAACACATCCTATGCCTGTCTCCATTTGTGTGTGTGTCTGCTCTGGCAGAGGATGAGGGCTTTCATTCCTCAGCAGATGAGGAGGACACACTGCGGTGTCTTTTCCGCTTGGTAGGAAATCTGAAGGATATTTCAAGGTGTATTAACAACACATTCCTCAAAAATCCGTGTAAGGAGCAGTTCAGGAGTTGTTTGAATAGCCCAGGTTGCAAACCAGTAATCAATTATTTATTTGGGTATTTTGCTGCTGTGTTTTTCTATTACCCCAGTGGCAGTTTTTAATTGGACAGTGATTTCTCTGGCTCATACACACCTGTTAAACATCTCCAGCTTTGTGTGGCCCAGCTGTGACAGCAGTAAATCATGGAAAGTGTTGGGTTAGGAGGAGATGAGCTGGAGTTGAGCTTCTCCATATCTGAAGAAAGGAATTCCATGAAAGGAAGCAATGCCATGGAAGAAGCAAGGAGGAGAAAGAGGTGGTAAGACACAAGAGTGGTGTGCAGCCTCCTGAGATTCTAATGAGTGGCCAGAAGAGAGTTTACAGTCACCAGTCCTGCTTCCACTCAGACATTTTCATGCACAGAGACAACTTGTTTTGTTCTGTGGCAAAGGAGGGATCACTGAATTGCACAGTCTTGACCCTTTACCCTGTAGCTCATGGCTCTCCTGGAGTCCCAGCAGGTGCTGGAATTCATAGCTAAGAGCACAGAAACTGCACAGGTTCCCTTGGAGACCAACTGAGTTGGGTTGAATTCTAAATAAATAGAGATACAATTGCCTGTAGTGAGTTCTGTGAAGGGGATGTGGCAAGTGGCTGTTGATCCTGGGCAGAAGTTCCCATAGAATTCTAAGTGGAATTCTCCAGAGGGATTTCGGACAGCAGAGTGTCAGATAACAACACCTAGAAGGTGATGGTCAGAAACATGGCTGAGGAGGGGAACAGAACTCATAGCATGTACCTAAGGAGCTGGAGCAGGTGGAAGGAGGGGAATAATCTGTGGGGAACTTAGAAACCTGTCATTACTGCTGGGCTCTGCAAGGGAGACCAACATCAGCTCACACTTACAAGTGTAAGTTTTCCACAAGAGTGGTGCTAACAAAAACAAAAGCCTTAAGGCTTGTGCTTTTTTTTTCTACCTGTGCTGAAGCTGGTATGTGATGGGAGAGGAGAGGAAAATGGGGAGCTCCCTTGTTTCCTGCCAGCAGCCCCTCATGTGCCCACTTTGTAAAGAGGAGGATTTGGGTTTGGTTTTGTTTAGCAGGATAAGTGATGTTTGCTCAGAGAACCCTGACACAGACTGAGCTGTGTTCAGCTTACTTTACACTAAGTTCAAAAACATAAGCAACTTTTAAGCTCCAATTTTTTGGCCTCTGCAGAGAGATTGATAAAGGGCTAGTAGTGAAGTGTTGTCCTTGATCATCTGAGAGCAGTGGAGCTGAGAACAAGCTACAGAGAGGGCTCAGTAAGAGGACTCAACAGATGGTACACACATGATGTGAAAAGAACACAGGGAAAACTGTGCTTGTCTTACCTGGTAGAAAAAAACCTTAATTAGTGCATCTGAAAATGAAGGAAATGAAGTCCTGGAATTACCCCATAAACTCTCTTTTATAATTTTCATTAACCTTTTTTTCTAAAAGCAGTTAAATAAGTTTTTAATGTCAAATTTAGGAAGAGAGGGAAGAGGAAGCCAAGGTAGTTGCATGCACCAGTTGTTCAGGTCTGTTTTTTTCCGTAGTGGTTTTCTCAGCTCCCGTTTTCCTGCCAGAAAACAGACTCTGGCTCTAACCTGAGTAGCTCCAGTGCCATCTGCATCAGACTGAGCTGGCACATCCAAATTCTCCCCAGATTCAAACTGGCACAGTGAACTCAGTGTACTTGAGCCATCAGTAGAGACTTTGGCCCTTGCATCTTCTTCGCTTTTCTTCTACCTAAGATACTCCCTTGCAATCCTGCAGTTCTGTGTGGGTTTGCTCTTTCTGATGTATTTATGAGTGTTCCTCCCTTGGCTTTTTGACAGGCATTTTGCACAGTGCCCTGTTACTGTAAGCCAGGTGCTTTTATCCCTAATGAACAGTTTCCTGGAAAAAAAAAGAAAAAAAAAGAAATAAACAATAGATAAAGTCGGTCATGGAGACAGCAGAGTCAAGAGCTTTGCATAGTGTTGTAAAATTAAATAAGGCTGGGGTCATGTTCTCGTTTATCTCTCCAGTTACTGCTCTAACAGGGTCTGTGATTGTTCCTGGAAAGGTGAGGATATTTTGGAGCACTGTTTAGATCTGCTGGGAGTTTTGGGCACAGTCTCTTTGTTTCTCTGCTCTGCACAGAGGAGAAAGCAGACACAGAACTGTAGGACCTGGATGTTATCAGAGAGCATTTGCAGCTGCTGCTGTTGCCCATCTGAACCCACTGAGACCCTTCTTGGTGAAGGTGCAGCCACTGCACTGAGTTATCTGGGGCCTCTGTGGTGGTGTAGCCTCGGGGCCCACCCTCAGTGCTGGGTGGTTGAGAGATCCAAGTTTAAGTCTGGATTGCAGGGACATTTTGCTTCTTGCAGAGACCTTCCCTAGCCCAGATCCAGCCCCTGAGTGCCCTCACTCCTCCTTTGTGGTTCACAGGGGAATCAAGCAGAGATTGCAAAGATGTTCTTCACACACCTTCTCCATGGCATCAGCTTTGTGTCCTGGAGAAGGGCACACCTGTCCAGCCTGTTTTATGTGTTGGATGCCTCAATATGGGAGTTTATAGCCAGGCACCCAAGTAACCAGCCTGATTCTCAGACAGATTTGTGCGTGCTCTGAAAATCAGATAAATTTTGTCCACCTTTAACTTGAGGCTTTGATTGAACCAAATATCAATGCTCCAGTATTGACAGCGTTCCAGATGTGTCTGTAAGAAACACAGGAAAGCACAAAGGATTATTGCAACTTCTGAGGAAACCTCTCTTATTTCAAGTAAAATTGGCAGGTTTTACGTGGCCACTCTAATTCTTAAGCCATTAGAAATCTAAAAATTGATTGAAACTTTATCTTACATTTAGCAGACATCCACAGAAAAAGTTATCTTCTGTCTGGGCTATCGATGTCTTTAATAGCTACAAAATTAAAAACTCTTAGATTAAGGTTTCAAGAGGCTGAGAAGGGAATGGAATGCAGGAAGAGGAAACCTGTGTACTGCTGCACCAGGGAATGCCAGGGAGGATAAAGCTCTGGGAAAAGCCCCAGGAGAACAGCTGAGGATAACGTGCTGTTGGACTAGTGGGGTCAGTAAAAGTGGAGATGCAAAGGTAGCAAACATAATTTCCTCACTGCCTGCTGAAGACACTGAAGATAAAAAGCTTTGCCTTGTCTGCAGCATTTTTTAAAAATAAATGTTTCATTTCCGTATTCATTTTATTCCAGTGTTTGGTTTCGTTTTAGTTGGATTGGTACCTCAAAAGTCCAAGGAATTCACCAACTTTAAAGACAAATTGGAAAAACTGAATCTGGATTCTCAGTGCAGCTCCAAGGCTTGCAAATCAGCCTTCTCCCATAAATACTGCACTGTTTCTGGAAAAAAAGAGATGGGTCTTTAAATGAAATATGAGCTGTAGCATTGGGATGTGATGGTACTGCTCTAGATCAACAGCCATCAATCTGTGTTACTTAATTTGTCCCTGGCTCAGCTGTTCACTGTACTTGGGACTTTTTTGCTGTTTGTTTCATTTTATTTTCCTCTGAGATAAATGAAGACAAAAAGAAAGGGTCAATTGTTCTTGACAAATAGAAGTAACTTTTTAAAATATATAACTGTAAAGGATATTTTACATTTTCAAACTGCTTTTTTTTTTCTGACTTTCACAGCACTTTTACAGATCACAGTTAATTTATTTCACTGTGTGTCTATTGAACATCCTTTTATTTTATTGCTTGTTACTCTCATTTTCAGGTCAACTTTATGTGCACTCTTTAAATGCCGTAAAAAAGTCTGCTAGAATAAATAGTTGAGGGTTTTTAACTAAATATTTAGAAACATTATTCCTCATCTGGGCATGGCTGTAACACTTGGGTTGCTTTATTTATCCTGGGTGTTCTGGGGATTCGAGGCCTTTGTTGCTCTAAGTGTCTAAGGAAGCATATGCTGTAATTATTTGCCATCTTGCACATGGGTTGGGTGGGTGGCTGTGTGTGAGCTCAATTCAAGCTCATTTGGCTTCTCAGAGATGAGCTTTTTGATAAGTGTCAGCCACTTTCTCTTCTGATGGAATGTCTGTGGAGGTATCTCTGAAAATGCATGGGATGGGGAATATAAATACACTGTTCAGTCAGGAGCCAGTGTGACTCCCCACACAGTTCCCAGTAGCTTTAACTTCCCACTAAGTGAGAGTTCTGGGAGCAGGGGAGGGCACACAGCCTGGGTCCTTCCTTGGCCGTCCCTGTGCCAGCGCTCAGGTGGAGGGAGCAGCCAAAGGACAAAGGGCCTCTTCCTGACTTTCCTTGTTGACCATGTTTTAATGGAGAGGGTTCAGAGAAAGCTGCCCCAGGAGAGTGTCCCACCCTGCAGGAGGTTGTCTGTACTGAAATCCTTCAGGGACCAGGAGTTTGCCTTCGTAGCCTTCCGGCACCAAGTTGCTTTTGGGAGAAGGTGCTGGAGGAACGTCAGCCATGCCCCTGTTATGACTGGCAGGGCTTGGAAGAGCAGCTCAGGCTTAGGCACTACCAGCAACACAAACGTTTCAGTGGCCTTGAGTTTGGATTAATAACTTCAAGGGCCAAATGTCCAAAGGGCTGGCTTCCAGTTTTACACTGGTAGTCGAGTACAAGTACAAAATTATGGGCAGCAAATCACAGAAAATCTTTTTCCAAGTTGATCTTTCTGAAAAGGAGCCAGCAATTATGTGGATTTGGGCACTGGTTCAGCCATGTTTTTAGGTTTTGTTAATGCGGTATTTTCATTATATTTTTGCTGGACTATTGATTAACTGTTCAATTATTTAAGAAAAAGAAGTTTTGTGTTGTAGTGAATAATAGCTTTTTGGATGGGTAGTTGTGCTTTGCACAAGTGTTCATGGAGTTTGTGTAAGAAGTGACAAAATCAAGTCTGCACCTCTTTGTACGTTGCTGATAACCTCATGGAGTGGATGGGGAATGCCAAACATGTTTGCACATTGTTGCTTCAGTGTATTAACACTTCTCAGTTTGTAACAAGCTTATTTGCAAAGCACCTGGCAGTTTGGCCAGTCCTCTTCCCCTGGGGGAGATACTGAGACTTTGAGAATTTCCATGTCCTTAATTCCACCTCAAGTTCCAGAGCCCAGTGCTGTGTGTGGCTGTGTCTGTGGGCTCAGACGGAAAACACTGGATGCAGAACTTGGGGGAATTTGAGCCACCTCAGTCCAGCCCACTCTGCTAAGCCAGTGCCAGGCCTGAAATCTTTGCCAGTGTGATTTAAACAGAGGCCCAGACACATCCACCAGCCTTTGTCTTGATAAACATATTTCATTAGCCACAACTGAAGTAATTGCCCAGATTCCTTGCCTAGTGACACATCTCTGTGGTATTTTGACCCAGTTTTCCTCTGAGAGCACTGAAGGAACAATCCTGAGCTTCCAAAAATAACATTTGATAGATTAAGAAGCACTTACTTCATTATTTATTCCTGCTTAGCTGTGGCCAAGCCCCTGATGACTCCAGAAGTCAGCTCATAGTATGTTAGCACCAAAGCAGATCCTCAGACATCATAAGTTATCCCTGGAACTGGAACAATGTTCACTGTAACAATTACAGCTCAGGCTGATGTATTTTAGAGCTTAGAAATTTAAAGCAATTTAAGAGTTTTGGATGTTCAGATCCCACTGAAATAAGCTCCTCACCCAATTTTGGAAAACTGAGCAACTGTGGTTCAGAGAATATAAGGGAGAGTCATGAGGGCACTCCAGCTGTTATGACCCTGGTGTATTTATTCAGGCTTTAAAATAGAACCTCTAAAATGAGATATTGGAAAATGGAATTGGTTCCTTTGCTGGTGCAGAACAGCACCCACTCCATGGGATGATGTAGCAGAGGTGGTGGCTGCTGAGACTGAGCACTCAGGATGCAGCTCTTCGTATTTTTCCTTGATGCCTGCCCCATAAACTGTGAAAATCTCAGACTTTTGCTTTTACTCTTTCATTTCCCAAGTCATGTTAATTGCATGTTAATTTCTGTCTCCTGTCTCCTGCATTAATCGTGCAAGGTGCTGGTGGAGGAACACCACAGCCCAGGGCACAGTCTGCTGTTTCTGCTACTTCTTCCATCACTTGAATTTCCCTGTGCTCAGATGATAAGAATCACATTGTCAGTGCTTTTGTATTCAGTACCCGATCCTTCCTGGAAGTGTTTATCTGTTTAAAACAGCTTTAAATTTTCATTAAAAAACAAACAAAACCACAACCTGTCACTGGCAATATTTCTGTTGGTCATGACAACAACTTTTAGAGGTGACTGGTGAGGTTGAATGGATTTGTTCTTGACTGGCCAGATTAAAACAAGCTGTTCTGAGCAGGTATCCTGAGCTCTGCGAATTATCCAGTCCTTTCATGGTATCTCAAGTTATTAATCATAAATGGAGGCATCAAAAAAAACCTGATCAGTTTTGAAACTCATGGCCTCATTTAGATTTCATAACAGCTTGTTTCAAACAAAATCTGATGTGGAGCCAAAGGAAGTGTGTGTTTAAATGATCCCTTGCCTAAACTATCATGAAAATTTCAGATGGGATGAGAAGAAGGAATGCCACCAAGGGCAGCTTGTTGGAAGCTTGCTACTACTTAGAGACTAAAATAGTGCAATCAGCAAACACTCCGTCACTTTAATGCTTCTCCAGTGAAATCCAACTTTTTGTTTCCTGGCTTAACTACTCCTCCTGCATTTTCCTCAATCACTCCCTCACAAGTACTAGGATCCATTTTAATTTTGGCACACCTAATTTTCCTATTTGGTAGAAAATAGAGTTAAGAACAGAATTATTTATCTTGATAAATATAAAATGTTTATGAAGAATCAACATGGCTTTGTAAAGGCTTCTTAACTTGTGCAAGCTCTTCGAAGTAAACATGTGCATCAAAAAGGTGCAGTTAGATTTCCAGAAGGCTTTTGCAAGGTCTTGCATCAAACTTCCTGAAAGAAACTGGACTTTCTTGTTAGGATATTAAAGAAGGAAAAGTCTATATGGGAACAAAATTAGGTAGGAAGTGATAGGAAACAAATTTCTGGACTCTCGGAGGGTATAAGAGGGATGTGTTATATCCCCCATGTTCTTCCACTCTTTCAGCGTCCTCTGCTCTTGCCTGAGAGCAGGATAGTGGGATTGGTCTGAAACAGCACAATTATGTTGTGTTATCCAATTATTTTGAATGTTTTGTCTCATTTCTGCCTCCGTTTGTTTCCACACCCCCAAACACATTTCCTCTGACCCAGTTTTCTGGTTTTCCTCATTGCTTATAGGGCCAAGCCACTTCCCAAGAGCTTTCTCCTGCTCTGCTGTTGATGTGCTGTGTGTCTCCATGTGCTGGGGATCTGTAAAAACAGGATCCACTGGGAATTTTCAGCACTTTAAGGTAAGACTTTTTAACATGGCTCTTTGCTAAATGCATCACTTGGAAATTTGGGGGAAAAATTCAGCCTAGGTTAACTGACTGCATAAACATTTGGACATTATGATCTTCCAAAGTACATAAGGACTTAAGAATGTTGTGTGCTAGTGAAAGGCACCTCTGCTTACAGCTAGACACAGAATTAGGGGTTTTTTTGCTTGGTTTAGAGCTTGTTTCATCCCAAATCGAGAGAAAAACATTCAATTTAGAACTCTGTCATGGACTGGAAACTCTGTTTTGAATTTCATGTCAAAGTCATGTTATGAAATATTTTATGACAGAGATGTCAAAATGAAAAGTTTCACCACTTCTGGCCCTGAACAGGAAAGTCTCTAATGGTCATTTTTAGTTAGATTTTCTAGCCTGTCAGCCAAGGAAGCAGAGGAGAAACTGAACCTGTGGTTTCGGGTTTCTTTTTTTTCCCTCAGCCACTTAAAGTACACACTGGTCTTTTTTCACAAGAACGTTACCAAAACCAGGTCCTCGACATCTAGAAAAGCTTTATAGGATATTTATTTCACCCAGCAAGGATTCTTTGAGGTCTTATTTTCTTTGCAGGTAGGTCCTACCCTCGGGGGGTACTGTTGCACAAACTGCAGGAGAGTATCAGACCTGCTTTTTGCACACTCTCATGTTCATCCACTTTAAAGGATCATCTGCAGCTTGTGGTCTGTTTGCAAACCCCAGCACAATTTCCTCAAAGAAGGTTTTTGTGCAGAGACTCCACAGACAAATAAATTAATGATTTGCCTTTCTGTAGCTAAGATTTGGAGCTTTCCTTTCTTTTGTGGTGGAACTACTGACTTGTATCAATATTGTAAGTGAAATACTGGAATTTTTCAAAAAGGAGGAAGATATGAGAAAATGGCCTAATAAGTACCAGATACCTAATCAGTTATAATTAACACGGTGAGACACTTGTGAAAAACCACCAGGTTGTCCTTTGGATTGAAAGATTCTTGCCAAATTTTACCTAAATTGACTTCTTTCACTCCGGGAAAGAAAAATCAGGCCGGAGAGAAAATAGACTTAAGAATCCATGTAGGGATTGCCCAGAAAACCTTCGTGTCATTTATTTTGGTGCTCAGCTCCCAAGGCTGCCTGTCCTGGCAGAGTGGCTGACACTGGAAATGTTTGTACAATTTGGCTGTAAATTGAATTAAGTTACAGGCATTGTTCCCCTCGAGGCTGGTGCTGCCTCCTTGGAGAATCTGTCCCAAACACCGAATTCAAGGCAGGAATTCCCTATGTGCTGTGGTGAGCAGTGAAAGCTGAAAGCCCAGTATTAGATGTCATTACTGGATTCTTTTTTGATGTTGGTTTTTAATATATGGGCTCCTATTTTTAGAGTTTTATTCTGACTCCTGTAATAGCAACCATTCCATTTTGGTGCGAGGGATTTTCTATTAACAGTGATCAAAGTGAAATATTTCATTTGACTTACAAAAAGAGACACTTGAGATGAATGAGGTTCTGCTGGATTTGGGGAGTTGGATGGTTCTGATCTTCAATCTGACTTACAAAGTTAGGAAATTAATGGCACAAAGCAGCTCCCTTAAAAACATAATAAAATAACATCAGCATTAAAAGTTTAGAAAACTATTTGGAACTTCTTTCTAATACACTGCACAGAAATATTCTGTGTGCTATTAGGCCTTATAAATAATTCCCTGACGTTTGCTTGGTTTAAAAACTGAACTGAGGCATCATTTTCTTAAGAACAAATTGAGGTCTCTGAGAACTACAGAATTCAAATATGGGGCTGCTTTAGGCCTCATTCTCTTTAGAGTGAGTGAGGCAGCAGGGCTCTACTCTCATTTATTTTTATTTTTTAGGGAGCACTTTAATATAAAGGATATATAAAATTCAATATAAAGAATGGGTAATTTTCAGCAAGAATGAGTGATCTTAAGAGCCTCTTTCTCAGCATCTGGTGTATTCTAAGCAAATCTTTCTTGAAAGTTTGCTTTCTCCTGAACTCAAGGGCACTGGCTTCAGTCAGTACTGAAGGAGAAGAAATTAGAGTGGGGGAGAAGTTTGATTTCTACCTTGAATTAATTATTATTTACCTTTCAGTTTCTGTAACTGATGGAAAGCAAATGCAGGCAATAAATTACTGGTTTAAAGTCAGGCTGCCTTTCTGCCTGTAATTAATGTAGCCCAGACCCAGGCTATTGATGCTCCCCAGAAGTTAACAAACTGAGCACAGAACTATGTTTAGATGTAAACCCTCTCTGAAGATGTGCATTTCCTGGAGCAGGTTTGCCTTGCTCCTGCTTTCACCACGTCTGTCCGTCAGAAGGAGCTTTCCTTTAGCCCCATTTGCTCAGCCCTGCCCTGTACCAAAGCTGCAGAGGATGAGGAAGGAGGGTAAATTACAACCTGGAAATACAGTGCCAAGGAAAACTTGTCCCCTGTGCTTTGGCATTATTCCAGTTCTGCCCAGTGTCACAGTTAAGGGCATTTTTGGGAGGGATTTGTGTTAAAGGGCTGCCAGCTTGTGGAGCCTCATCCTTGGGTACTTCACATCCACGGGTCCATGCTGTGCTCAGGGAAAGTTCAGCTCTGCTCTCCCACAGCTCTGACTGTTTGAGCACTGGGGCTCTTGGCAGCTCAGCCCTTGCAGACACCTTTCCTCCATGGAGAAGCAGTGCCTAGGACAAGGATGGGCAATGGCTTTCCCACAAATATGTCCTTGCCTCGTCAGCCCTCTGGATTCCCAGACTAAGCTTTTGCATTGTTGCTGTGGGACTTTGGAAAAGCCCACAGGTAAAAAATGGTCACTCCTTGACTTAAATCCATTTCATGAGGAACATTAGCATTAAATCATGTTAATTAACATTAATATGACTTACATGGCTTAAGACCTATCTTAGGGTTTAGCAGAGCTCTAGGAATAATTTAAAAGATGAGCTATTGCTCCTGTTGGGATTTTGACTTGAATCCACTAAAGGCAATGGGTGTCCTTGAACTGGCTAAGAAGGCTTTGGGTTAGGAGGTAATTTCTGAGCAGTTTTCCTGGCTCTTCATTCTGCTTTGTGATGGCTTCTTTATGCTGGACTGTATATCAGGGCCCTGCAGAGCAAACCTCTTAACATCCTTTTGCTGTTCTGGACCCTGAGGCAATGAGCCATGTGTTTTTTGATGATCATATGAAGATTCAATCTATTTTTAGGGCAATCTTGTTGCCAGGAATAATTTCTAGGACTTCTGATTTGAATGGTGAATTATGTGTCCGTGTAAGTGCCTGAAATGGATATTTAAAAATACTTTTTACTGACTTAATGTTTTACAGATTAACACCTCTAATGCTGTTACAAAAAAAAGCAATTTTAATTTCTATCTATTTTGAATTTTTGACTGGTGTCATTGGAGACTTCTAGGCCAACACCACAACTTTGGTTTCAAAGCCCACGCCGGTGTAAGTCAGTACATTTAACAGATGAACAGTAAGGTGATGAAGAGACTACATCCAGTGAATTTTGTACTACCTCTTTCCAGCTTCAATGCAAATATTTTTATTTCATGTTCAGTGTTCTGTGTAATGTGCCCCAATGCATTGACCTCTGTAATTCTCAGTGATTCCCCACCCAAGGCTTGAGGAGTGCATTGATTTTCCTTCCATCATGCGATAAGCACGAGTCTCACATCCAGCCCATACTGACACCTGTAAACCCCATTTAAATAAATCAAAGGGAGCATTTGGGTATTCTCCCACTTGCTTGGAGGTTGATTGAAGAATAGATTGCTTTAATACCTCAGTGATTTATTTGTCAGTACAGACAGCCTGTCATAAAAATAATCAGTATCAGAAATGTTCTTTGGAAGAATCTTTGGGGCTATCAATATCTTGGGTGGCCTAATCATCAAATTCATTGGTTTTATTAGGTTTAAATGTATAAATTCATTTTAGAATGGATTTGAACTTTTAAAGAATTTTACTGTTTAGTTGATTGCTTTTTCAAGTATTTCAGTTTCTGAATAGCTCCACAGTATTTGGATTTGCACAAAAGTGAGGAGGAAAAAGCCTAGAAGGATATTTGCTTCAAAATTGTCTTTAATGGCTCTACTTTCTTCTCTTTATCTAGGTACAACAATGGTGGCACATGTGCTGTTCCAGTGGATCCTGAGAGGGCTTACTCTGACTTTTCTGCTCAAAACTACTCTGTCCCTAAATCCAGATGATCCGAATGTTTGTAGTCACTGGGAAAGGTAATGTGTAACCTGCCAATTTTTATTGGTTTTGCTATCCATTTCAGATTTTTACATTAAGAAAGCAAGCTCAGAGCCATAATTTGCTAAATACCACCCTCTTTCAGAAAAGAGCACAGATTTGCTTTACAGAAATAGTACTTTTGAGTACTTTGGAGGGTTTGGATCATCCCAAGGAATTGGTTCTAAGGCTACAGCTACTGACCACATCCCCCTGTGCCCTTTGGGAAGCTCCTCCAGAGTCTGAGCAACAGGAGTGCACTGAAGTGTTTGCATTTGTCATGGAGAGACCTACAGAAATGCTGGCCTTGTTCTGTCCTGCTTTTTTCTGGTTGTCCAGCAAGAAAGTTTGAAGCCCTTCCTGCTGCAGCATCCAGGCTGTTTTTGTCTGGCCTGAACTTTGGGGCTCTTCCTGCCAAATTCGTGTCGGCATCAAAGAGTGAACGAAAGCACTGAACATGAAAGGCCCTGGAATTTCTTGTTCTCTCTATTGTTCCAGTGTCCTGGTCCTAAAAGTGGATCTGAGCAGGCCAGTTCCTGTGAGCACAGAGAAACCCACAGCCTTTGATGGGGTTCACACTCACGCAGGGGCTGTTTGCAGAGGCTAAAGGTCCTGTACTTCTCAGTTTAACTTGCTGAATTTCCAGTTCTATTCTCTGGTTCAATTCCACACAAATCTGAATTGCTGTACACTTTAGCAAAATAAACCCCTTAACAAAGGTAAAAATAGCATCATATTTTAATGACTATGTTTTGAGGCCTTAATTAGAGAATTAACTCTTTGCAGATAATGCAACTGCAAAGCAAAGGCTGTACAGGAAAAGGATTTTGCAGTCTGTGTGCTAGAAGTGCATTCAGAGCACAGGAATAAAATATTGATTTTGTCTGAAGAAAGTCAGCAACCTAGAGACCCAATCAAGGAGAAACAAAAATTAAATACCAAAATTGATTGGTTGTACTGACCAAGATGACTTTGTTAGTTAGATGTTAATAAATCAAAGGGAAAAGATTGTTAGGGCTATTGCTGGATAATAAACGGGATCGTAAAATAATAATTGAGATTTGCAAGTGTTACTGTCTTACATTAATAATGAGCAATGTAAATATTTTATATTTTGGCGTTAGCAGAAGTAAAAACATTATTGTCTAACCCAGCAAACAGTGGCAGAGGGCAAAGCAACATCCAGGGGAATCTTAGCTTGTCTGGAAGGGACACGACAAGCAGGGCAGGAACAGCCCAGTCTTCGATTTCAAGCCAATCAGACCCTGCAAGCAAAGATCTTGGTATTACCTTGTGAATGCAATCTCCCAGGGCTTAATCACATCAGCAGTCCTGCTGAGGAGAGGGAAATCAGCTGCAGAATTAAGACAGTCGATATAATGAGTGACCTAAAGGATCTAATTCCTGGGTCTTGACCTGCCTAGGATGATTTGAGTATTGTTCTCCAAAGATATTGTGTCCAGATCAGAACCTGAGACAGGAGTCCCTTGAGCAGCACACACACTGACTGTGGGGCTATGCAATGCTCTGTCATGACTGACCCCAACATGAGATTTGGGTTCCTGTATCACGTGAGAGGCCCAAACAATAATGAACATAGAACCTGTTGCATGACTAAGTAGTGTTTTGGGAAGGAGATCGTTGAATTCTTGCTATTGTTGGAGTTTGGGGGTAACAAACCCCAAACACAACATTTGGGGTTTTTCCCAAAGGGAATGGTTTATTGCTCACACTGATATCTCTATGCCTATATCAGTCATGGAGCCCAAGTTAGAAGCACTTCCAAACTTTTCAGGCAGAGCTGTAGCTGAAGGAAGCCCTTTTCTGCTCTTTGATAGTTTCTAAGATTCCTGATGTAAATATGTTTCACACTGGAGTTCCATGAGCAGCAAATTCAGGGAACTGAAGCTTTTCATGTGGCACCAAACAGCCTCTCACTTCCTTCCTTGTCCACTCCCAGCTACGCTGTGACCGTGCAGGAATCTTACGCTCATCCCTTTGACCAGATCTATTACACACGATGCACAGACATCCTGAACTGGTTCAAGTGCACCAGGCACAGGTAAGAGCTAATCCTCACAAATCTCAGCATCATTCTGCCTTTTTATGTCCTCACACAGCTCTTGTTTATCCAAATGTTTGTGGTGCTCCAATATAGATGCACACAAAGATGATTTTTAGGACAGGGTGTTTGGAATTCCAGGGCACTGATGAAAGTACAGAGGTTTTTGGATGAGGTTTGAGTGAGACCAGTGATAGTCAGTCCCTCATGGGGCCATCCAGGGGAATTTATGCTTCCACTGGCCCTGCCATGGGATTGGAAGTGTTTATTCCCTGACCAGACACAACCAGCTCTCTTTTCCAAGTGATTGGTGTATGTCCAGGTTTGTAAAAGGAAGTCCATGCATCTCCTAAATTGTGAAGAATCAGGCATTTGAGGGTTAGTGATAATTAGAAATGGATCTGTGTTAGAATTAGTGCACCCAAATCTGCACCGAAAATCAGGTGAAATGAAGATGGGTCCATTTCCAGCACTGAATGGAAATTGGTACCAAAGAGTTAATTTTTCCCAGCCTGCAAGTTATTGCTGTTATATTCATTCTGATTCCAAAGTATCCTAATAAATATCCACTAATATCCACAGTCTTTCAAGGGGATTTTAGAAGCAAATTGATATCTTAACTCTCCTGCACTCAGTTGCAAATGGGCTGTTCAGCACCATCCCAGTGTGAGTGTTGGACTTGGCTTTTTAGCTCCTGTGTTACAATGTTTGGGAGTGAACAGAGCTGCAGAGCTTCCTGGAATATTGTATAGATTGGAATGCAGCAGAGTAAATTCGATCAGTTTATCTAACATGAGGGACAATAGAATTTGTTCAATTTAGGTAATTTCCATAAACTAGCAAAGCTGTTTCAAGTGTTTGCTGTTAAATATGAAGTTAAATATTACCTTTGTAATGTGGTATCCTTGCTAATGCTATGAATAAGTGTAGGAGTGCTACAGAATGCTAAACACCTTTTAATTACTGTGGACTACAGTATTGTGGTGGGGAAAACAGGCTGAACTGGGACTATAATGTCACTTTGCAAGGTATGAGTGCCTTGGAACAAATCACTTGGGGTTAACTTCTCAAGTTGTGTATTGAGAGCAGTTCCCATTGTGGCAGTTTTTGTGTAGCAGCTGACACAGTGGTCTCTGCAGAAGATTCTGTTCCCTCCATTGAGGAGAGCTGACCTTGCTGATGTGCAAAAATAAATCATTTATTCTTGAAGAAACTCCTTGCCCTTGCAGTAGGACTGGGAAAATGTTTTAAGACAGCAGCTGGCCCAGGAAGAGCTGCAGTGACTGACTGTCACGAGCACTGTGTTTATAACACAAGTCATATTTCAAGCTTCAAAACAAGTATCGATTTCTTCCTTATTGCGGCTTTTATTATCAAAAGCTTTCATGCATTTAAAAATAATTATTGAATGCTACCCTTACTATAATTTAAAAACAAATATCATTCCAGCAGGAGGCATTGATTTTCAATAGTGTCCAATGGTTTTGTGTCTTGTGGTGCAGGATCAGCTACAAAACCGCCTATCGCAGGGGGCTGCGCACGATGTACCGCCGGCGCTCGCAGTGCTGCCCCGGCTACTACGAGAGCGGCGACTACTGCATACGTATGTACACATGGCTCAGGGCACAGTTCAAAGGAGGTTTGGGAGCAGCTGTAGAGAAATTAAAGATGTGTTGCATTAGGGTTCATTTTCAGAGCTTTCAGCTCGCTCTGATTGCAGGCAGAATTGCAGGTACAGAATATTTCGGGTTGTTTCAGGTATGTGCATCTCGAGTAAGTAGGTAAAATTTGACTGAAGTCATTGGGGAGGCAGCTAAAGAAGTTCCTTAGTGCTTTCTTGAATCAGAGCTTACTTTGGGGAGTAATTAATGCAAGTATTCACCAATGTTAAGGAATTAGGGGAACTGAGAGCACTCAGGAATGAACCATCACATAATTTAGGCAGCAGTGTAAAGTTTCTGCCTCTTACCTTTGAAAGTTCTTACTTCAAGAGTTAAATGACTTAAAATCCCATTTTTTTCACAATGGTTCCCATCAACAATTTAACTTTTTAAAGCTTCTCAAATGTCAGAAGAACTTTCTCCCAACTGCACTGTATAAATAAATACAGAGCTCTGGAGTGTTTTAGATCAATATGAGGGGGGACAAAAATCAAAATGGATCTTTCAGCAATGCCTAAGAGCTTTGTTAATTAAAAATACCCTGTACATTAGTGTCACTTGTTTTCAGTATTGCAGCTTTCTAAGTGTTCTGCATGTGCTCAAAAGGAGAGTGGAGCTGGGATCTCTTGTCTAGGTCTTGTGTTGTGGGTTTATGACATAAGAAAAACACAGAGAGGTTTTGATCAGCATCAGAATCCAAATTTTATTAACAGGTTTAGAATGCCACAGAAAACATGTGAAAACGATACAATTACCCAGCTAACTTCAAATGTCTTGACACTGCTTTACAGCTATTTCTTTCTAGCTCTGTTGATGTTTTTATCTGAGTTCCTGTGTTGGACTCATATTGTAATACACGAGCAGCTGAAAACCGTGAATGGACCCTGATCTCATTTTCAGTGACCTTTACGCCAAACAGTTACATTAAAGGGGCTACGACTGTGAAAAATCACCAGCCCTTTGAGATAAGGCATTAGAATTATTTTACAGAAAGTGTAATAATTTGATCTTTTGAAGTGCACAATGCTGTTAGTCAAGTCCTGAAAAACATTTATTGCAACTTATTGTCTTTGCTGGAATCCTTCCTATGGTAAGTGTGTACCTCCCTTCAAGTATCTCAGGTGTCAATACCATGTCAGCAGTTGTTCCACACACTTTTATTACAGTCCTGAATTTCATGACTCAGAATCCTGTCTGGCACAGAGCATATTTATTATCACCTTTCTCCCTGCAATCTATTGATTTTTTTTTTAATTGCCATACTGTTGCAACAATAACTCTCTCCAGACTTTCTGATTCTTTGAGGATATATTAACATTTGTTTTGAAGTGGTTTGTGGGGTTTTTTTGTTAGTATTAATACTCAGTGCTCTGCTACTGCCAGGCGAATTTTATCTTTCTGTGGTGGAGAAAGAACAGCATACACTGAAATTTTGCTAATGCAGAGCAGGCAGCAGGTATCTGGTCAGACCAAAAGCCTTGTGTTAGACACAGAGCAGATAATAGTTACACTCTCTCTGCTGTTTACATGTGCAGGAGTCAGGTTCTTGTATTTCATTATCAGCCTGATGTGTGCTCAGGGACATCTGCTGTCCATCCTTCCCGGAGATGGGAGCAGTAACAGCAACCGAGAGGGAAATGATGTCAGGGAAGAAGTTCTCCATCATGATGGATTCCAGATGCTTGGACATATTGTTTGCTACCACAAGTAGCCACATAGCAAAAAAACCCAAAACAAAACAGAAAACCTCCTTGAAGTTCTCTGAGCCCTCAGGCAACAGTTTGGAGGCACAATATTTAGCTAATGGGATCCTTTTCGTGTCACCCCTTTTGTTTGTAACACATCAAGTCCTGATCCCATTTGTTTTGTTTTGTTTTGCTTTGCTTTGTTTTGTTTTTCCACAATATGTTCCTGTGCCAACAAGCAAATTCTCTCATTCATCATTCTTTGCAGTCAGCACTGAATTCCATTTTCATTCCTAGAGGCACTTCTCTGCTTTTGCCTTTTTCCATCCCATTTCTTACTTCTCTTTAAACTGCTATTTTTTTGCTGTTTCCTAACAAGGTAGTCCAGTACTCCTGTCCCACGTTCCTCTAGACACTTTCAGTGCTGCTCCTCTAAAGACAGCTGCTCCAAGAGTGGTCAGGACACAAAATTCCACTTTCCTGAGCTGTCCCTGGCAGGAAGGGAGGGAAGCTCCAGCCCTGCAGAGAGGGTTCTCCCCGCTCAGCCAGCCCTTTAAAATCTATTCCATTAGCAATCATGGAACCACTACAACATGGGGAGGAGGGATACATCCTGCAGTGAGTCTGATGATCAGAAGAAAGTTTGATTAAAAAACAGTGTGTAGATTAAAGGCTAATTGGTTCTTCTTTCATTAATAGCAGTCTTTATTTCTTGCAAAAGTTAAATAGCTTTGTAATTAACAGTGACATGTTTAGACTAGAGAGGGCTGAGTTTAAATCTCTATTAATGACTGTTTCTTGGATTTTAAAGCAGAAGTGAAGGCTTTCAGCTACTGTTTTGATCTTTTCCCTTCTCATTTACTAACTTTTAAAGAAACGTCAGATATATGGTTTTATCTTTGTCCCCTTGTTGGCTTACTAAATAGATTAAGTCTAATAAAATCTACTCTCAGTTCTAAATAATCATGTTGATCCAGAGCTTCCTGCTCTGCCACTTCTCTGGTGTCTTCTCTGCCTTTTTGGCATCTGTCTGTGCTGCTGCCCCGTAAAATGTGGAATTCAGGCACAAGGTCCGATAATTTAAGTGGTTGCCTGCTAAGTTATACAACTGGCCAGCCCATTAGTACTTAGGCTAAACAGTTTTTGGGTATAAAATTGTCTTTGTGCCTCCAAAAGGCTTGAAATACTTTGGGGTTGCAATGGTATTCAACAAATCCCCCCTGAAAAATGCTGCAAATGCACATCTGCATTTTTTTTCCCCCTCACTGATATCTTAGAAATGGTTGTTACTGTTGTGGAAGCTTTGCAAAATGATTCCCCTTCTCTGAATGTTCTTACACTTGACAGAGCTTTTCCCTGAGCTGTCCCTGAAAACAAACAGCACAGTCTGGGCAGTAAATCAGAGCAGCTATGATTTACTGTACTTTGTACGCTAAGGTAAGCTTTTGGCAGAGCAAATGCATAAACTGCAGAAAATCTTTTTTTAAACAACCACAGGGTTCAACTGCCCTTCAAGGTTTTTGTAAGGATGTTTTAAAATTATATTGCCTAGATTAGTATCTGTGGTAGATAAAGCAGCTCTGAATACTTTGCTGCTCAAAAAAAAAAAAAAAGAAAAAGAATATTACATGGCTCTTTTGTACTCTTTAGCCTGTGAGGAGATGGTAATTGAATAGTTCCCTTTAAGAATATGTCAGGTGGAAAGATGCCCTGTGTGCTAAATGGATGCATTTTTGTCTGAGAGACCAACGCTTTGTTGGTCTGTCCATTTTAATCTTATTCTTGCACAACAGATTTGTACAGAGGAGACACTTCTTGTGGGGAACAAAGGGTCAGAGACCTGACATCAGAGGGAGGGCAGATGGGACTCTGAGCAGCAGCTACTGCCAGCCGATTTTTGGGCACAATAACACCAACCATGAAACAAAAAGTTGGGAATTCACCTTTTCTTCACTGATTGAGCTGAGCTTTTAAGTGTTTTCTTCACTCTCCTACCTTACACTCTTTTTCTAATGTCTAAATCTATGCAATGTGACAGGATGTAATAATGACAGGATTAGTGATTTAACAATCTGATTTGCTGCCATTTATCTGTCTTTCAAACCTGCCAAAATTCAGTAGAGTTATAGATTGACCATTTCATGGTGCTTTCCTTTCTTGCCCAAGATGTTATTGATCTCAGATTGTTTCTCAACATTCAGCTTTCCACATTACAATTGTCACAAGCATCAGCAGGGCTCCCTGACTTGGACAAATCTTTTTCTAGAGAAATGGTTGGTCTCACTGGTTGAACGTCAGTTTGTTACCTACAGTGGTATTTCCCTCAGGCCAAAGGTTGGGGACGTTATTGTACCTGCATGTGCTTATTTACCCATCTTTTCAACTCACCTTTGTTTGATGCCTTTAATGAATTTCAAAAACAAATGAGCAATGTTCTTTTAATAGCTGGCTTGGGGAAATTAAGCAAATTTGGGGCCTGATTGTTTTCAGGAGTTTAAATAATGTTTCATGAATTCTGTAATTCCAATAGCCATGCCAACTTCCTAGTGTGATGTTCCCATTTATAGTGTAGCCATATGAACATTCCCACCTCAGGACTGCGTTCCCGTTTACAGGGCTCTGTGTCTAGTGCAGTTTTTGTATTCTTTGACAAGTCTGCCTTATTGGAGCCATATGGTTGGATTGTTAAACATCTGTACCATAGGAGTAACAATTACAGAGCTTCCTGCCATCTGGATGAATTACAATCCCTGCAATTCCACGCATATGTTCCAGCAGCACACCGACACCACAGTCGAGTGTACGCACGATGAGAAGAAAAAGAATGGTTTGTGTGATCAGTGCAAAAGTCGTACACTCTTAGAAAGCATGGAATCAGTGGCTTAAACATCCTGAATATTCATAATGTTTGTTCATACGTCAGATTTGTTGATTTTTTTCACTTTATAAGGCAGTAGCTCATTAGCATTTTAGAAGAACTGTTGCCCCCCCTTCTCACCTCAATTTAAAATTCCTTGTGGTGAGCATTCCTGTAACTTGAAAATATATTGTTTGAAAGCTGCTGGACTTTTAAAATACATTTTTCTTATCTTTATAGACACACATTAAAGGCGGTGCTGGTGCTTTCTGTGAGAGCCTTACTGTTGCATTATTCAAGTACAGAGTTCTGTACATCAATAATGCAACCTAAATTAGGGGAAATGCTATAGCAGGACATAGATACTTCCTATCAGGGGACATTCTTTCTCTCTGTCTGATTTGGGATGTATGACAGTGAGAAAATGGTGTGGAAGGCCTTTCTGCATATAGTTATTAATTATAGAATTGAAATGACAGTAGGAGACACTTTGAAATTTCTCCCTTTATATGCAGTCGAGATGACTCCATACATCTTTTCCCAGTGAAGAACATAGGGAAAATTATTTGAATCCTTTGTTCCCATCTAAAGGGAAACAGAGAGGAAATGGGCTTTTGCTTGTTCATTCAGAGCCTCTTGGGACACAAGAGTGTGTGGGCAGAGGGACACCAGCCTCAAAAGCAGGTCAGTTCAGCTGGTGACACAGATGAAGCCAGTGGGTGACTGCTTAGCCTAAAGACACTGGAGAGAACCCCTGGATGGGAAGGTGGAAAGGTCAGCTCTCATCCCCCATCCATCATTTCATATTTGCAGTCAGCTTCTGGATGCTGGTGGGGGGCAGTAACAAAATAAGGGAAAGACTTCTGGAAGCAGTGCTGGAGTAGGAGGAGAAAAAAAATGTTCATATAAAGGAATGAAAATAGCATAAAGTTAAAAAGGAGGGAATGCTAAAGCTATATAATATCTCAAGGGGCTTAATAAATATCAGAGGAAAAATTATGCAGGCATTATGGTTGGAAAAAGATTTAGACTGTTGCTTGTGTAGCAGAAAAAGCTTTTCTGGCTGCTTTAGGCAGTCTCTATTGGATCAGTATAAAAGCACACTGGGACTGCGGACACAGGAGGAGGCACTGGATCCAGAGCTCCTCGTGGTGTTCATGCTAATGGCCTGGATGGCTGGGAGCTTCAGCAGGACCAGAAAAAAGCACAAGAACCATAGATGTGATTCATTGTTGAGTTCAAAGAAAGAGCCATGCAAAGTTTAGTCCATTAATCTGCCCTCTTTTAGCAAAGTCAGGCTGGTCCCCAGCTGCTCTAAATCAGCACAGATCCACCAGGATGTGTCTGGATGCCCTTTCAAATCCTCCTCCTGCTGGGATGCACCTCCGAGTGGTTCATGCCAGTCTGCACTGATCCTGCAGGGCCTGGAGGGCACCAGGGCTATTCCATCATGTCTTTGTGACTCAGCCCTCCCCGTGCTGCTGGGATCCATTCACTTGCACAGAATAAAAACAGGGTCCTGTGCACCCCATGTAGGAATGAACTGGTTCCAAGGATGTGGACAGACAGAGCATTTGCCACTTACGGAATTACGAAGACACGAGATTCTGGAAGGTGTTCCCCTCCAAAATAGTTTGCAGTTCATGAGTAGTCCAGACATGTAGGGAGCTAGATTAACTTATGGAAATCAATAGGGTCAGAAAGAAGACAGATGTATGAAATGGTACAAGGTTAAAATTGAAATTGGAATTATAGAATGGTTTGGGTTGGAAGGGACCTTAAATGCCAGCTTAGTCCAACCCACAAGTTGTTTTCTTGATCACTCCTTTACATCCTTCTCCCATTAACAGAATTCTCTTGTGCTCTGGAGAAGTTTTAAAGCCTAGGAGAAAAGGAAGGAAATGTAGAGAGAGGTAAAGAAGTTACCTAAACTGAGATGGCCTTTAGAAAGAGCTCCTGATGTATACAAAATCTGAGGTAGCATCTTTTTCTGCTTCTTTTCTGTATTCCCCTGGCTGTGACCTTCCCTGACCAGTTCCCACATGAAGTCTGGACGTCTGGGAAGCCACCAGTCAGATGTGGGGGACCATCATCAGGCAGATTCCTCCTTGCCTACAAAAAAGAGCTGCTGCAGCCTCCTGCCAGGTGTCACTGCCAGTGGTGCCCTTCCTCATTTCTAGGCATCTTACAATCTGAAAATGTAAATAAAACTGAGTCATTGTCACTGCAAGGATGGCTGAAGTGCTACAATAGAATGATAACACGTGAGAACATGTGGTAAAACATGATAATATGTGATAGCCTATGGTAACACGTGATAACATATGATGACACATGATGACATATGATGACACAGCAAGGGTACGGGTGAACACAGTGCCTCCTCCCTCACCGACCCACACAGCTGCTCCCATTCCCTTTGTCCAATGGGATGAGAGAAGAGGAAAGAAGAGTCAAAGAGAGAAAACTTGTGGATTGAGCCAAAAGAGATGTGAATGATCCTGAGGAACAGAGAAAGCCTCGGTGCTGTGCCAGCACTGTCCAGCAGTAGCTGAAATGTCAGCATGGTCAGCGCTGGTTTGGTCACCAACCTAAAGCACAGCATGATCCAAGCTGAGAGCAGAGTTAACCCTGTCCCAGCCAGGCCAATAGAGCCAGTCATGCTGCAGATAATAAACCACTCATCAATATCATCCTCAGGAAATCTTATGGTTTTCCTTTGTCTTTCCACCTCTTGGTTTCAGTAGTGGCGAGGGAGCACTTTGGAAGCTGGAGTGAACCACTCTTTTCAAATGTTTTTCACTCTGTTCAGAACATTGGGAAGGACGAGCCGGTGCTGGCAGTTGTCTGGGCTGGCTGAGGGTTTGTGGGGCTTGCTCCTGTCACCTTCTGCTCTCATAGCCTTTTATAGCAACAGCCATGGATGCCCTAAATCTGGCAACCTGGGAAAGCAGGAGGAAGCATTTGGCTACCTGGGTGCACTTACTTACAGCTCAGTTACTTCCCATCTCCTCTAGCACAGGAATGAGAGTGGCTGGAAGCACTTGGCAGATGGAATTTGGCCCAGAGCATACAGTGCTTTCAGCATCTTCCTGTGCATAATGTGCATTTCTTTTATGTGAACTTTTGGAATGCCTGTCTGTAATTATTCCATCCTTTTAGCAGTGCCTCTGAACAATACCAATGGCATTCACACAGGGCATACCACGTGAGCCTGACATAAGGAATACCATTCCAGGCACATGGTGTGATCCTGTGCAGGGCCAGGAGCTGGAATTCAATGATCCTTGCGGATCCTTTCCAGCTCCGAGCTTCTATGATTCTATGAATCTACTTGTGTTTATTGATGTTGGTTTCTCAAATGCTGGATAATTCCTGGGAGTGGGTTTGCTGGGTGGGAATTTAAAGAGGTTGTCATTCCCTTTGTTCCAAATTAACTTCGGGTTTTGTGGCACGTATTCCACATCCCAGTGGAATAAAGATATATTGTTCCATGGATTTTTTGCAACTGCATCCATTTCTGATGGAGACATGATAGACTATAAAAATAAGGCAGTTACTCTGGAGCTTAATGCAAACTGACAGTGCTCTCTTATGGAAGAAGTCTTGAAAATTTGTAGAAAGCAGTCACTTATGTTAAAATATAAAATACTTACAACTCTGAAGTATAAAACATTTAGACCAAAATGTAAAAATATTAAGATGCCAAATTGTGCGGAAAATCACTCTGAGACTTTGCAAAAGAAGTAATTTCTTCCTATTGAACCCACAGCTTTGCAGCAGGAGCCTGGATATCAAACAGGCTGAGTGTTCCAGTTTCCATCACCTTGGCTGAGAATTGTGCCTGTGCACCATCTCTGAGTGGTGTTAACACCCCACAGGAATAAATGATCTGCAGATTGAGTTCATGGGATCCTGGAATGCTTTGGGTTGGAAGGGACCTTTAAGTTCATCCCATTTCACCTCTGCCCTGGGCAGGGACACCTTCCACTATCCCAGGGTGCTCCAAGACCTGTCCAACCTGGCCTTGGACACTTCCAGGGATCCAGGGGCAGCCATGGCTTCTCTGGGCAGCCTGTGCCAGGGCCTCCCCACCCTCACAGGGAAAATTTCTTCCCAATATCCCATCTGTCCCTGCCCTCTGGCACTTTGTGTGCTCATATGGAAGCACTAATTCTATTGGTGGCTTTACAAAGCAAAGCACCTTCCCCAGACATTTAGATGAGTTTCTTCAGTGAAGTAGCTGATAGTGAAGGGAAATTCTTCATGGGACAAGGGAACCAAAAGAGTGGGGGAGGGCAGAATGGGAAATAAGAGCCAACTAAAGGTGCCCAGAGGGCACACTATGGAAATTTTATGTTTGCAATAGAGTCAGTTGGCAAATCAGTTTTCATTTCTGGGTCCCTAATTGTTCTGAGGGAAAGAGGATGATGTCGGCTGGAAAAGCATCTGTTAACGCTCAATACTCAGTACAGGGAAGGAGATTAATCAGATGTCAAAAAGGCTAATCAGGGACAGAGCTCTCCTAAGCAGCCATGGAGCCTTCCTTTAGAACCTGATGTGCTTGGAACTGTGTCTACAGACATTCCCTTTTCCTCTCTGTGTTAGGATTACAGCATTCCCCTTCAGATTTTGTGTTGCTGCACTTACTTTCCATTTTAATAGAGGGGTTTTAAGGCTCCCAAGGGAGATTTTTCATGAAACTTCAGTCCATTGCAGATTTAATCACAAAACATTTTTTGAATTGTTTATCTTAAGCTCAGTATTTCTAACACAGGTATTCACTTTTGGAAACCTCACTTTCTGTGACTCAGTAAATCAAGAGGAACTATTTAATCAATCCATCTAACCCCAAAGCTTCCCTTCTTTTTATCAAGATTTTCCCTTTCTGAATGCTATGATTTACTTTTATTACTGTGATGTCCAGAAATCCATGTGCAAAACTAGAAGATGGTCTTGCTTCAAAAAGCTTACACTGAAAATATGTAAATTGAGTCAAATAAAGAAATATTTTTCTGATTAAAATAGAAAACCATGTATGAAACACATTATAAGGAGACTGGTAAAGAAATTGAACTTTTTCAGGTACAGCAGTGCTGTGCACAGGAACTCTGCTGAAGCAGGTCTCTGGTACAGATCTTGGATCTGATGTCACCACACCTGCATTCACGGGTGTCGTGTTCTGAGAAATGTCCAGTTGAAACAGAATTCCTTTTAAAAGCATTACTAAAAGCATCTAAAATTCTCTTTTTCACTGAATATTGCCAATGCTATGCCATATTTACCTTCTAAGAAAGAATAGCCCTCTTCAGTAGTTTCTGATAATGTAGGGAAAAGTTTTTGTTTCCAGCTCCCACCTTCTGTCTGCAGGCCACAGTGTGAATCCCAGGAACCAGAAAGTGCATTTTACTGGGTGTCATTAATAGAAAGTTTCTCTGGATGTTCAACATCCAGAAACTGGGCTTGATCCTAAATCAGCTGAACTCCTGCTATCTGGAGCTGGTGACAGGAAGTTTAAACAAGTGGCTTGAGATGAGAATCAGGCCCCATCACTACATAAAAAGTTTCCTGTGTTGTCTTTTTTGCAGTTCTTTTCAGAAAGCTGCTGTGAAACACATTGCTGTGATTCCTTTTGAAATGTGAGAAAATTGAAAGGAGTCTGCATTTAAATATTCCATCCCCAGGAACGTTAGTGTAGCTTATACATGAGCATGATCTTCAAACAGAGCATGGTCTGTCCTTGATTTCAGCAGGGTCACCTTCACTTGCATTGTGGGCCTTGATTTGAAATGAAATCTGAAATGTGTCGGCCTTCTGGGGCCCCTGCCTGGCCTCAAGGACAGGTTTGCATTTAGAAATTTGTCCATATTCATTCCGTATTGGTGAGAAACAAAGAAAGGATTGTTAGATTGACTTGATACATTTTGGAATAAGAATGAAGAAAGATTTTGTTTGAAACATCGATAGTTTATTCCATTTTCTACAGGACTGAAAGTTTTCTAGGAGCATCTGTGTAATTTGGTTTTATTAAGAGTTGCATTGCCTAGCCAAGACAGCCAGAAGTGTCATGCAGTCCAGATGTCTTCATCCATCTACTTTTGATCTTTTAGGAACAACATTTTTGATGCTCCCATCCTCAGTCTAACACACAGCACACACTCTGTACCTATGAAAATCAATCAGCAGTGGAGCTGTGTCATTTGCTGTCAGAAAATAGAATTTTCTTGGCATGAGATCCATAATTCAGGGCAAATCAGTAATCAGAGAACTACGGACATGTAGCAAGGCTACCAGATTTAAAAATAGATATATCACAGACTGATGGAATTTGTACACAAAGAAATTCACTCAATGCCCTGAGTGGGTAACCTGTAGCAAAATATGGAAGTGCTGTGATTTGAGGTTTCCAAATGTTTCCAATTATGAATGTGTGAGGGTTTTTTTCTGATAATGGCTCATTTTGTTTGACATTTCCCCATGTGCTTCCTGTCTCAGTGTTTAAATCAAACAGCTCCTCAGCCAGTGCTGGAGCCTGTACATTCCTGGTCTCTTGCAGTGCTACAGGCACAGCAGGAAAGCAGAGGTGGCTGTGGCATGAAGCAAAGCAGTCATGATGTACTGGTGGAGTTTCTATAGTGAGGCTGAAAATATCCCCCGGCAGTTGAGTTTCACCCAGTTCTGCCACACTTCTCACCTGTCCATCTGTCATTTACTTCTCACCTTCCTCACCTGCAGGGCACTGCATGTTCCTCCAGTCTTTCTATGAGGGAAATGTTTGTGATTTACTACTTTTAGCTAATCTGAAGCTCTGTACTTCACACCTGGCTGCTCATTTTCTGTTCCAGCACAGCTCCCAGGAGAGCTCAGACTGCAGGCAGAGATACCCAGGAGTGGAGAACAGGCATTCCTGCCTCTGTGCTGAGTGTGGTTTGGTACCACCTGCCCTCACAGGTAGTTTGGTTGGCCAGGTTATGCTTTCTCTTCTTCTTGTAGGTTTGGCTGCTGCTCCACAGGTTGGCAGGAAAGCTGGAAGGACAGGGATCTTAGCTAGGTACAAGCTTCTCCTCTATTCCCAACCTGTCAAGAATTTAATTTCCTCAGGCAACAACAAAAAA
The DNA here is from genome assembly GCA_013397815.1 of Aleadryas rufinucha. NCBI lineage: Eukaryota > Metazoa > Chordata > Aves > Passeriformes > Aleadryas > Aleadryas rufinucha. The sequence goes on from VZTH01001468.1 coordinate 349,955, forward strand.
ATCCCCTGAAGTTAAGAACAGAATGATTGGGGAAAACTTTCACTGGTTTTGGCACTTCTGTCCTCAGAAAACCTGGAGCTTCCTGCAGGCAAATCCTATTTGACTCAATTTGGTTTTGTTGGAGTGAGGTCTCCTAGGTCGTGTACAGAGAGAATGAAGGACCATGCCAAGAGTAAATGTAAATATTTCTGCATTGCTTAGAAAAAGATAGTGCTGCTGCTTTTTGAAATTGTGCCACATAGAGCACAATTTGCAGAGAAATTAAGTTTGTTGGTTGGATGAATCAAGTTCCAGTGGAAAATTAACAAGTGAAAATGTATTTTCTACAAATTGCTGGGAAGAGTTGGTCAATTCACCAAAATGGAAGGAGTAGACAGAGGGCACAGGAGGGGAAAAGCTTTCCAGGGTCATAGATTCTGTTCTGCTGATTCAGGATCTCCCTTAACCTCATTAACGGTTTGAACTAGTGATAATGATTGTTTTGAACCCTGACTGAGGCAATGGGAAATCATTTACCAGAAAATGTTAAATGCTGAAATTGTCCCACAGAATAATATTGTATTAGAACTTTGATCAGCAGAATTGATCTCCCTGTAACTCTTCCCTCTCAACATGGCAGAATGCAACGATTATTTCTACTTGAAAATGCATAAATTCGGTTGCAGGCCTTAAAAGATCAAAAATTATCAATATTTAGCTGATCCCTGATGAGTTCTCTTTGGGCTCCAATTCACTTTCTGTGAAGGCAATGAGAAAGACTGAGCCTTAAAATTGTGTCTTGCTTTGAAAGACAGGTGTCTACCAAGCAAGGTGGGAGCCTCCCTTGGAATGGAGAACATGACCCCCTTCCCTCCGAATTATTATGACTTTGCAATTAAGGGGCTCTCAGGCAAAGATATGGGAAAAAGGAATAACAGTTCTTTACTAGTGTGTATAACAAGGCAAACACCAACACCTGCAGCAACCACAAACAGAACCAGGAACCCAGTGCCAGCCTCTCTCAGCTGTCAGGCCCTTTCCCCTTGGTGCAGTTCCGCTCACGGCCGCCAGGGGCGCTGGTGGCTCCCGGCCGGGCGGGGCGGGTGCGATGATTGCCCCTCCTGCAGGGGGCGCTGTGGCGCGAGCGCAGCCGCGTCTCTCCCTCACGCGGTAATGGCGGGCGGGCCGGATGCCGATATGGGCTGCGGCAGGAGCCTTGGAGCAGCGGCTGGGACGGCAGAGACGGGTTGACTCCGGAGCAGCAAACGAAATGTATCAGAAACTCTGCAGCTGTAGCAGGAGCCGCAGGGTGCCCCAGCACGAAGGGGTTGTGGGGCTACAATGTAGCAAAAAACCCCTGGAGCAGTGGCAGGAAAATGGTGGACCGAGCAGTGGCAGCCCAGCTCCCGAGCACGGCCAGGAGAGGCTCCCTTGGAGAGGCTCAGTGTCCCAGGTTTTTCCCTGAGGCACCCCAGTAGAAGGGGAAGGGTCCTTTTCCAGTGAGGTAGGGTGTTAATAAGGTCCCA
>VZTH01001468.1:351684-438173 GCA_013397815.1 Aleadryas rufinucha
CCCTCACGCGGTAATGGCGGGCGGGCCGGATGCCGATATGGGCTGCGGCAGGAGCCTTGGAGCAGCGGCTGGGACGGCAGAGACGGGTTGACTCCGGAGCAGCAAACGAAATGTATCAGAAACTCTGCAGCTGTAGCAGGAGCCGCAGGGGGCCCCAGCACGAAGGGGTTGTGGGGCTACAATGTAGCAAAAAACCCCTGGAGCCGTGGCAGGAAAATGGTGGACCGAGCAGTGGCAGCCCAGCTCCCGAGCACGGCCAGGAGAGGCTCCCTTGGAGAGGCTCAGTGTCCCAGGTTTTTCCCTGAGGCACCCCAGTAGAAGGTGAAGGGTCCTTTTCCAGTGAGGTAGAGTGTTAATAAGGTCCCAATGCAATGGCCGGTCCCATGAGCAGACCTTCACTCATGGTAGGAGAAGGCAGTAGGAGACAGAATCCCGCAGTGATGGCGAATTCTTCCCACAACGACCGCAGCCTGCTTCACCTCCAATGCCGACAGTGAGAGAGAGTGCGAGGAGCTCACTCAGCCCCTTCCCCCAGCCCAAAATCTCATGGTATCTCTGCCCTTCCAAAGAAAAAAACCCCAGGTAAGAGAGTAGCCAGCTGCACCCTTCCCCCCACTCTTGGCCATTTCTTATGTCTCTCTTAAGTACTGGTCTTTCTCTTAACAACAGATGGGACAAAATTCCACAAGGGAAAGAAACAAAAGTAAAAATCCTAGCCCCCAACAAACTGCTAAAGGATTTGGGAATGTGACTCACCTTAGAGGGTCAGGATTTCGCCTGAAGGAGGAATTTCTCTCTTTGCCCCAAGGTCAAGCCTCGGCTCTGATGTGTCCTGATCCCTCCAGAGCCTTAGGGCTAAGCAGGAGTCCCTGCTCATGGGATGTCTCTGACCTTGGTCTGAGGTGGGAGCTAGGAGCTGTTGGGATCGGGCATTGCACAGAGGCTTTGTCTTTCTTGCAGGATTTGCCTCCTTTGTACACTTAACCTGCTCCTGCCTTTGCATTCCATTGGCCAGAGCTGAGCTGTGACTTTATCTCCAGACTAAGGGATTAGTGCTGCACTTACCCAACCCTGTAACCAGTCCACTTTGCAGGGCAGATGCACTTGAGTGCTCAGAGTCTCTCACTGCCTTCTCACCATCCCTTTTTGTGCCTTCAACTCCTGCACTTGTTATTAACACAGCCAAAGGTACAACAGAGTGCAGTTCCTGACCCCAGTCCTGCTCTCTGACATTTGCTGCTACGAGGAGGCTGCTCTGCAGCTCTCACTCAGACATCATTAAGTGGTGAGTGCTATCTCCCATTCCCTCTCTCCACCAGAGCAGATGAAACCAATGGGGCATCAAAATGCCACAAAGAGTCTGTTAAATGTGTGATTCCCCCCACCTTCCCTTTTGCAGGCTCTAAACTTCTCTGTCTCTGTCACTGCCACTGTTTTACGGTCAGTGATGCGATGCCATTCCTGTCTCAAGGATGTGCTGCTCCAGCTCAGCTGTTCCTCAGAACCAACCAGACTGGAATTCCAAACTGTGCTCCCCCAGTCTTGCATTTCTCAGGGCACACAGAGCAAGTGACAGTCTTGTCCCTACCCTATCCTTCCCCTGGCACAGATTACTTCCCTACCCACTCCCTAGAGTAAGGCCTAAAGCAACAGATTGCAACATGGACTAAAGGAAGTTCTCATCAGTGTCAGCTCCTTTGGTGACAGTAAACTGTGAGCGTTCCTCCTGAAGGGCCCTTGGAGTCTGAAACATTGAGATCTGGCTGGAATTATTCCAGGATCCCTGAACTAGTCTGTACCACAAACCTGGGGCGCTCAAGAGTGTGGAAGGCTCTGTGTTCACCTCGTTAGTGATCCGAACTCCAGGTTGGCATTTACCTGCTGATGGAAAGGGTAAAAAACTACCATAGAGTGTATGCTTATTAACAAACCTTCCTGTCCCAGCAAAAGGATACAGGGATTTACAGAGCTGTTGTCAGTGATGACACTGACACGTGTCAGATTCTGCTCTTGGGAAAAGACAAAATCCTCAAAATGTATCTCCACAGTTCTTTTACTTCAGACATTCACAAGTAGTGTCTGGCATGGCCTAATCCCTGAGCTTTGGCTGGATGTCAAGACTGAGGATAACACAACCCGGAACAGATCAATACCTCGCTGAGGCAATGGTCAGAGATCCCCGTGTCCCAGACAACAGAAAGACCATTGATTCTGTTCTGATTGCATTGATGCAGAGTCTGTAATTCCAAATCTGCAAAAGAAGTGGTGCAATTGCACCCACAGGAAAAGGAGATGATCTTGTGACCTGTTGCTGTTACCTGCTCTGCATCAGTCTCATCTTTCCTTTGCTCACATTGATCTCCTTGGGTTTGTATTTTTCACTGATACTTTCATGGGAAGATGAAAAAGAAGGGTTGCCATGCACTGAAACAATAAATTCCTCAAAGCCTGAGCAGGCTTTGAGATCTCTTCATCTTTGGAAGTTGCTAAACCTTGCATGAAAGTGCTTTCCGAGGTGATAAATTAATGGATGTATCCTGAGTGATGACCACAGAAATACACATTAAGCAATGCAAAGAGCTATTATCCCACTTCATTGAAACAATTATCCAGGAAACCATTGAATCAGCTTGATTCCTGATGGAAAGTCAGTGATTTAGAGAGGAAATCATCCATTCCACAAATAAGCAATAATTTAAGAATGAGGAAAACCTACCTGGATGCATTAGCTGTAGTCATCTTTCTTCTGCTATCAAACCTCCCTTTCCTGAGCACAAAGAGAATCCAGCCAAAAGCTGACTACAGCCTTATCTAATGAAGCTGATATTGTAGAATCAGCACAACCTGGACCCGGGCCAGTACATTTAGATGGAAGCACCAGAGAGGCCCTGAGTGAATAGATTCCTAATGGATAAGGAGCAAGAATCTTTTTCATCTTTTTCCATCTACTTTGAGCTCACTGCATTATCTGAAACCACTGGCCATAAGGCAACAGCTATTTCACCTGACAAAATCATTCTTTACTCTAAAAGTGGCACAAGGGAATGGAAGAATGTGCTAAAATGGCCCAAATTGTTTCAGGGACACATATTAAATATTGAAGGAAAACATCACTTTTTCCATTAAATTTCTGCTTTGTTTAGTCCAACAACTATAAAGTACGGGGCGAACTGGTTAAATAATCTAAAGATAAAATACCAGCAACATAAAAGAAAAAATGCAGGTTTACCTTTGGTTCACAGAAAAGAAATGAAATTGGTCAGAGTTTGGGTGAGATCAGTGTATAGTGAAGAAAAACTGGCAGAGGTAGGACAGAGGAAAGAAGATATTTTGAGGCAATGACCTTGTGCCACGTGTGCAGTCCAAATAAACCAGTTACTTCTGTGCAGTTCCAGGCGAGTGCCTGAATTTCTCATTGTGTCTCATAGCAGCATCCATATCTCCATTTAGCAATGTTTTCCATTATCATAATGTATCTACAGTTATTTATGCTTTCTGTCACCTCCTGGCTGCTCTATGTTCCTGGGCAGGAATCCCACAGAGCCCAGGAAACTTCAGCGTGTACGGAATGCTCCAGCACGGCTCTCCAGCAGCACACGCTGCCGTGAGCAAGCACAGCTCGTGAAGCCTGATTTCTGTTCTGCTCTGGGTTCTTCACACTTTGTAATTATCCTGCTCTTTGTTTTGGAGATATTTTGCTCATCTGGCATGGCAAACTGGGACAATGGCAGATGGAAGTTGCTGGGTCAGTGGCTGTGAACTCCCACAGGTTCCAAGGACCACCACAAATGTTAACACACTTCAGTGCAAGCACAAATTAGGTTGGTTGTGCCTCTGTCTTTCGTGAAATAAATGCATAGGTTATATTTTTGGACAAGGTAACGAGACTTTTTCAAGGTAAATCACTCCATACTAGTTCCCCTAAGATGAAACTCTTCCCTAAATGCACTTTGACCTCTAGGAAAGAGTCTGATTGTGGCAGCTTAGTGGGTGCCAGCCATCAGTGGGTTGATGATGTGGTGATGAGCAGGGTGTCCCAGTGTGTGTAACAACAAAGTTAAACCCTGCAACATCATAATTTGGGTCCATACAGAGGAATGCAGCACCAAGGAAGACAGAGCAACTCTCCATCCCTGCTTTTGTCTGGGATGAACTCCCTGTGGTGCCCCTCAGCTGAAGGAACTCTGCAGTGGAAGTATTATCCTGTCTGCTCCACTGAGCTCTTCACCTCATTGCAATGTTCTGGCCATTTCATACCTTTGTGGAGAGGAGACACAGACAAACCATTTATCATATCTGAATTCTAATTCTGGGCAGCAATTAAAGAATAAGCACTAGTGTTAGATGAATCCATTTCTCTAACATCCATTCCTCAGTGCAGCCATTTCAGGTGTGAAAAGAGTTTAATCTTTAGGTCTATTTCCCTGAGGATTGACCTTATATGTTAAAAAAAGCCCAGTCTGTAATTATAAAGTAAGTGATAAGCATCAAATGGATTGTTACAGAACCCTTTTGTTGCCTTTATTGCATGATAAGGAGCAGTTGCTGTGTAACCTTGAATGTGGGCAAATAATTCATGCTAAACACATTGCGACAAAGATGGCATTTTGGCAGGGCTTTGATGTAGGTCATTTTATTACCAGGCTGAATCAAACTACAAACTGATGTCAAACTCATGCCAAGAATGCTAATAATACACTGATCAATGAGGTGCTGGATTGCTCAAGTGAAGTGGTCGAGGGAAAATGCAGACATAAAAAGTCTGGAATTCCAAAGGTTGAAGTGCTTGGGCTATTATACTGGGAGGAATTATATTCCTTGCATTAGGACAAGTTTTCTTTACTCCAGGGGCCTTTAGCTGAGTGTTGAACAGGACAGTGTCAGAAAGTATATACTTATCTTTATTTTTCTTGACCTTTATGTGCAAGTAATTTTTATAGTTCCATTAACTAGTAAGATCATTTGCAAACCACTGTACAAAGTGTATTATGAAGAATGCCTTGGGGACCATTGTATCCTATTATGTTGAATGTTAATAGAATGAAAAATTAATTTAAACTCTAAAGACTTGAGCAAGGCAAGACTTCCCTTTTATAGGAGAAATTCAAAATTTTATTTGCTATGGTAAAACTTTAGAGCTGCACCCTAATATGACCTTTATAAGCCTGATTTGAGGCAGTCAGTGCAGGAGTCTGATTGTTTGCCACTTAATATAAAATTGCTTCTATCAAAGCTTCTCTGTTTAAAAATGGGGGTTTTCTGTGATCCCCACATCTGGGATTAGTCACTAGTGAGCTCTGAGCTCCCAGCTACTTGTTTAGCAATTAATCAACCAGAGATGAGAGAACCCTCAGTTCCAAGAAGCATCTTCACCTTACTTGAATCTTCAATTGCTCATTAAACATTGTCATCTTCAGTGATGTGAGACTTCAGAACACCTGAAAACAAGGATACAGTTCTTCATAATATATTTTTTATTATTTTTCATGTGACTGCTTTAGAATTAAGAATTCTCTCTTGAGTCTTGCTGCTAAGTCTCCCACTCTTCTCGTGGGACTGCAGCTAGACAAGTGATTAAGGAAATTTTATTGCTTAATTAGTTACTATTATTTCATACATATGTTAACATAGTTAAGGTGTGATAAATTTGTGTGGAAATCAACTAAATTTAGACCAGTAATGTGCAGGAGTTTTGTTTTTTGGAAGAGTAAAGAACTGGTCCCCTATCAACCTTCTTGCTCACATTTGCCTTGAGCTGAGAACGTGGCCCAGTTAAAACGTGTAAAAAATGCTACACCTTTTATATGTTGGAGTGATTTATTGTTGTAAATGTCCATACAGGCAACAGCAAAATCTCAGTTTTGACTTCCACATCTCTTACAAAGCTAGGATGTCACATCAATGAGAAATGGACTCTCAGCCAAAGCTGTGCAGGGCACAATTCCCAGTGCCAGCATCTCCTACCTCTTTTAGCACACTGTAGTTTGAATAAGAACTTATAAGTTTGTGACTGTTCTATATGTGGCCTTCTCCTTGTTCTTGTCCAACCATTTTCAAATGATTGCATGAAGGTATATGTATTTTTATTGGAAAATCCTGTTTATCTAAAATCCTGTCCTGTTCATCCTACAGCTCTGGAGTAGGATGCCTCACTGTCTCCAGAAAGCCTAACTCGAGTAAAATAAATGCACAAAAGATTAGGACAATTAGTGACTAGAGATTAGCTATGAATATTTCATGCCCACTGCAATACTGTCTAAACACAAGATATGGAATAAGAATAAATTGCATTTTTGACATGCAGCAAACGTAGAAAGGAAATGATTAATTTAGAAAGATCTTGCAGTCGTTTTAACGAGGCAACATTCTAATCACTGGTCACGTGGGATATGCTGGATAAAGAGCAGGAAAGTTTGTCCCACAGGATTATTCTAAGTTCACCTGCATTTTGAAGTTGGATTTAAATATTTTGTGAACAGCTCAGTGGGTTTGGTCTGCAATGACCCAACCACAGAGTAGCCAGCAAAATGTTTCCATGAGCTTTGATGGCAGCCTGAGTGTGGGTTCAAGGTGTGATCCAGTCTGGGAGTCCAGCCAGAATGTCAGGTGTAGCAGGAATCATTCAAAGCTACAAGGCAGTGGTGGAGAACTTTTGGCCCAGGAGGTATCTGGAAACTGAAAGTGTTCCAGCTTTTATTTCACCTGCAGGTCACGGCAACTTCCAGAAGCTTTGCTGGCTGATTGCAAAGCAACTGGGTGGTTCAGCCACATTTTCACTACAGCAACCCAAAGCTATTTCCCAAATCAGCTTTGCTGGCCTTGGTTTAGACAGGAAGGAATTAACTTCATCTTGGGATAAGTCTTTTGTAGTCCAGCCAGTTCTTGGTTAAGTAAACTCAATACCCACATTTCCCATCTGATATAAAAACACAGGATATACAACCATAGGTTATATATGATGTAAATAATGTATTTTATATATATGTACATATAGTTTAATACAGTGACTTCATTGCCACTGCATCATATTTATTAATAACTCATACATGTTTGTCTAGATGGAAATGATGTGTTCCAACTTAACCATCCAATTTGAATCTTTGACACACAGAGTTTTTGGCAGTGTCCTAAGTGGCAAAACGGAAACAAGGTAGTAAGCAGTAAAGTTCAGCCTTTAAAGCAGTTATTCAGTGCTCTCTAAGTTCTTTAGTATGTGATGGGCACACACTGGAAACTGTCAGACACTGAAACAGCACAGGAGAAGAGAATCCTCAAAACTATGAGCTGTTCCTCAGCCAACCGGTTTATCTTGGTTTGAACTTGAGGATATTGAACTTCCAATATTCCACCAGTGAGAACTGTAGTTATGGAAAACTGGCTGACCTTGAAAAGATATGACTGCACTTGCAGCCTCTGCACCATGGAGTAAAATGATTTCTTTTCCTAGGGCTGTTTTTTACAAATCTGTTTTGGATCTTAATACACTTTCAAGACTGAGCTCCATTTTGTGTTATGAGTAGTTGCAATTTGAGTGCAATATAAGAAGCTGCTGTTCTGTAATATAATAATAATAATAAATGTCAGTTTGGTAAAAACTTTATTTCGAAGCAAAACTGCTAACCAAAGGAATTTCTGGAGTGTGAGTTTTTCATTACAGAGCTGAAGTGACAAATGAATTTATTGCTGTCAAGAGACCTATATTTTATTTTGGTCACTTAGCAATAATTAAATCTTGCGAGTAATTATTTTTTGTGTGTTTATTTTGTTTAATATTTTTAAACAAAATATTGCTCTCTAAGGCATTGTTTAGGGTATGTTTAGCAGCCACTTAATATGTTTACAATGCTGTGTGTTGTTTCCTCTTAACAGCACTGTGCACAGAGGAGTGTGTGCATGGAAGATGTGTCTCTCCTGACACGTGTCACTGTGAACCAGGCTGGGGAGGGACTGATTGCTCAAGTGGTGAGTAAAGATTACCAAAATATGATAAAAATATGTGCTGTTATTAAAAAACAGGCCTTATAAAGCAGTGACCTTAGAACTTGGATGCTTTGAATGGAAAAATGAAGGTTGTCTGCTGGTTATTTGGTAAGAGTTCATGTTATTGTGGGGATTGGAACAAAATGACCTTTAAGGTCCCTTCCAACCCAAACCATTGTGTGGTTCCATGAATATGTGAGAATACCCTTTCCTAGGATAATGACATTGGACTTTTTGGGTTGTGTTTTACAAAGAAATGTGAAATGCAGTGGAGGATGCTGTTAATGCTTTTGGTCCTGTTATTAGGATACCAGTACAGATAATAGAGCTCTATTAAGATTTTTTTCTCCCTCAAATCTTTAATACAGCACATTCTTCATGAAATGCTCTGTGGAGTGTAGGAGCTGTTTGGAAAACACTCTCTCCAGATAGAATTCTTGTCCTGTTCAAGCCTGTGGGAGTTTTGCCATTGACTTTTCAGGCAGCCCAGATTCTCTCCTCTGACTTACAATCCATTCCTTAAATCCATACTGCCAGAGTTAGGGAAATGGGAGCTGGGAGTTCTGCACCTTTTGCTAGGGAATTAATCCACACTTGAGGCTTTCAATTCTTTCAGCTGGCAAAGCTGTGTTTGTTAAACTCTCTTAATTGGGAGCAGTGAGTTTAAGTGGTTGGTTCATGCTGGAATGGAACAGGCAGCACAAACATCTGAGTGTGATGTAACACAGGCCTGAGACATTATTGACATAACAGGAATAAGCTGGTTAAATGAAGTCAATTTGTGCATCAGGCAAGTAAATAAAGCTGCATGGGGAGAGATGCTGTGAAATGAAACTGAATGGACATTTCATTTTGTGTTGGCTTCCTCCCTTTCTCCCAAATTGATTGAGGTCTTAAGAAAGAAGCATTGTTACCAGGCAAGAAGGTAACAGAGAAGGGATCTATAGAGAGAGGTGTTAGAAGGGAATGGGAGGTAAATGTGCCCGAGGGTGGAGGGAATGGGAGGTAAATGTGCCTGGGGGTGAGCACAACCCGAGGCTGAAAGCAGCGAGACAGATTCCTGGACGAGTTCCTGGGGTTTTGTCTGCAGCTCCGCTGAATGTCCCCTCAATTCCAGCAGAAAAGGGAAGAGGGAGGGAGCAGGGAGGAAGAACTTTAATCCAGAGGGGATGTGGGTGCTCCAACCCAGGGAGTGTTCAAAGCCAGGTTGGATGGGACCCTGAGTAACCTGGGGGTGGCATCCATGCCCATGGCAGGGTTTGGGATGAGATGATCTGTAAGGTTACTTCCAACCCAATAATACCATTGATTGTGAGATATTGTATAGATTCTCAGGAACTCATTCTATCTTTTAATTTTTCTTAGTACTAGATTTAGTTTAACCTAACAGTGAGTGTGTGTACAGTACATGTGCACTAACCAAAGTTAAAAATAATAATAATAAAGACTATGCCAATAAGGACATGCAGATATAGATTATGCATTTATACACATGTGCACACACACAGTAACAAGCACTTCATTCTGTGTAAAAATGGCCATAAGAGGATAAGATGTCAAAGTACAGAATGGTCTTGTGGACTAAAACTACCCAGTGACTCTTATTAAATTGCTCTAATCTTGCAAGTGGAGATAAAAGAAAAAGAAGGTTTTTCCTATATTGAATATTTAGCTTTTTAAAGTAATTAGGAATATTAAAGCACTGACAATGATTGAGATAGAAACATTATTCATAACTTTTATTTCCGCACTGGGCAGGGATCCAGTATATTTCATTTATGAGGTTTCAGCGGTGGAAAGAGAAGCGTTAGCCAATTCCTAAATTAAATATGCCCTGTTAACTTTTATAAATGATAGCCCAGGATTAGCTTCAAAATTTAAGCTTTCATTTTATTAATATAATTAGTGTGTTTGCTGGCCTATAGTGCCCATTGTCTTTCATTCCACTTGTTATGTGCTGGGCAATATGAGTTCCTGTCCCAAGGTCTGATCCCACAGCCTCTGCCCAGTGGAATGCTCCTAGAAGGGAAAGTCAGTTTTACTGCACCTGAGAGCTGCTCACTTTGTGCTTGACACTAGAATTTTTGGTGACTGGACTCTTCATTGTTAGGAGACTTTGTTTAAATCCAAAGGTTTAAATGAAAATATCTTGGCTGAATACAGCACACTGTTACTCCCAGTATTTCCAAGAAAGAGAGAAGCTGGAAGCTTTGCCTAACTGAGGTTAACCAGTTTTCTCAGATTCATGATTCACTGTTATCCAGTCATAATGTGGAAAACAATTTTCACTTCTACTGAAATACTGTGTCACCTGTACCTACTTTCTTCCTGTTCCTTCGTGACTATTGGGTAGCTAATGAAGGTCAAGTGTTTGCAGTGCCAAAGGCTGTTTGGGGTGTTTCTGCAGGGCTGTTCTCTGGAGAAACCAAGGCTGGTGGCTGAATGGTGCCATCCCAAACCCATGGGGCTCGAGCACTTCCCAATACATTCCTCAGGATCAGGGATTTTATGCAGTCACAGGCATATTGCTTTTGATGTTGGCTGTTTGAAGCGCTTTCACTGGGAGAGGGATCGCCAGCCAAAACACTCCCTTTAAATTTAGCAAATCTCCCAGGAGCTGGAATGGTTTCCTGAATGATCTCTCCTGAAAGCACCGCTGAGAAGTGGAGCCTCCCTGACACCGGGGGTCGTGTGTTGTCATTTACTTGGGGAAGATCTAAGGACACTCACTCTTTCTGAGATACAATTTCAACACCCTGCAGACATGGCCATTATAACTTTCTAAAAGTTATTTCTAACTTTCACTTGATTTGATGGGTGAAATTCAACCATAAGCAGAGCTCCAGCACAAGGTCCAAGTATCACTTCAGAATCAGAAGTCAGATCCAAATGTTTTTCTTTTTTGATGTGCCTATGCCTGGAGAGAGTCTGAATTCTGACACTGAGCCCCAATTTCCTGTGGAGAGGCAAAGTTTTGGTGTAAAATGCAGTTCCCCAGTATTACCATTCTCCCTCAGCTAAAATATTCTCAATAGAATGTTTTGAATAGTTACAGCTACAGCCTGTAGTCAAGCAAACAAATTAATCATCTTGCTCAGACTTGGTATCATGCTCTCCTAGAACCCAGCCTGTAAGACAACAGTTACAAAACTTGCTTTTCAGTGCAGCTTTCCAGTGACTGGGCACGGTACATGTTAGAGTTCATCTGTTGTCAAGGTTAAAATAACTTCAGATGAATTGCTAAACAATTATAAAAAGCCCCAGTGCCATATTCAGCTCTGCATGTCTCTGTACCTGTGTTTTACTGCATGCTGTTGTACATCTGTCCATGCCCAGAGGCCTAGCCTTGATTTCATGCTATAAAGCTGCAATATATTAAGGCTTGATTACCATAACAATAAAAAGAGAAGTAATGAGGTATTAACTAAAGAAGCTCTTGAATAAAATGTTTTTAACATTTTAATGATGCTAAAAATTAAAAGGAAAATCCTTTTAAAAAAACACCGCATACCTTTCCCTTCCCTTTTGACTTGTTTTATAAAATCATGCCTGTTTTGTCCGTGCAATCTGGACCGTTGTTTTTTTTAAATACAAAGCAAGATTGCAAATGATCTGTGTGAACTTACCTGCTCACCTTTCCAATTATTTCAAAGCAATTAGCTTCAAACAGTATGATATACTGGCTTGAAGTTCTGGGGGGGATGTAATTGCCTGTTGGTGGTTACCTGGCCTCTTCTGGGTCTTGCTAACAGCCATCTGTATTTGCAGGCCCTTAGGCCCCGATTCAGCAAAGAATTTAAGCTTATCCTTACACAGGTAGGACTTTTCATCTGCTTGAAGTATTTAGGTGGTTGTTGAGTTAGTTTTGAAGAAACAACTGAAAAGACTTCAGTGAGATCGATATAAAGCTCTCATTGAAATCATCAGGCCTGTGAGGAATAAGGTGGTCTTTCTTTCAAGATGTTAATCAGGTAATTATATTGAAGACCATTTTGACTCTCATCAGCATTATTTATTGTGAGGAAGACCACAGAAATCTGTCTGGTTACTAGGGGATTCTCAAAACAGGGGTCAACAGGTAGGAAAAAGAAAGTTCAGGACAAGAACCCCGAGCTAAAAGCAAAAATCTTCCAAAATTGTGTGTGCCATGTTGAGAAATTTCCAAGTAAACAAACACAGAGGTTGTAGTGAAAAAAATAAAGTGGTTTTCAAAGTGTTTGATTTGTTATTAGTTTTGAGAGGAAATAAAGTACTTGCCCAAAGTGTAATTAAAGAGATGTTGGCATAATAATGCCAAACCATCTTTCTTGCTATGTCACCTGGGGGAGAGAGATTATAGTGCTGCTGTCTGGCATAGCCTGATCCATAACGTATACATATGGATAACAGAGTTTTCCTTGGAAAGGATGTTTTGTACAAGCTGCCATTAGGAACAAGAACCTATTTCATCTTTATCTCTTTGTCAAAAATAGCCAAGGTCATAACAACAGCCAGTTGTAACATCACAGCAAGATCACTTTTAAGGGTATAGCCCTGGAGCAGCTGGAGTGCCTCAGTCCTGAGACTCGTGATGAATGGGAACAGCAGATCCTGTGCTAAATCTGAACGGGGTTGTTTGACAAGCCGTGGAAAGCAACAGCAGAACTCTCAGGAGAAAAATGAAGTGTTTTAAAGTGAGGCTGTGGTGGTTTTCAGGCTTGATTTTGGCATTCATGTTCTCCAACTGCTTTGAACTATTTCTGAAGAGGAAATGAAGTTCAAAGGAAAGATCCCTGTTTCATGAATTCAGGCGCAAACGAAATTCATGTGGGAGGCTGATCTGCCAGAATCATTAGCTGATTTTTCATCCTCAGGTTTTTAGGATAGGATTGACCAGGAAAGCACCAGAGTCCACCAAAGAGGGGCAAAGGTGCAGGACCTCAGCTCTTCTAAGCTGTTAGTGGGCTACTGCTGAGATCCAGAACCTGTCCCTGAGGGACGCCTGTCCATGGCTCTTGTCTGGGAATTTGTTAGTGTGGGGTTTGTACCTCAGTGACTGTTGTATCCAGGTGCCAATGAGGTCACAGAACCATGTACAGTGTTCCTGTTTCCACCACAGCCCAAGTGTTTTGTTTGCCATTCCAGCTGTTGGGTTTAGAGGCAGTTTCTAAAGACGTGTTTGAAGAATTAAACTTCAGTTGCAATCCAGTCTTAATTATAGCTGAAATGGGATTTCATATCCATAGCATGTGGACTTCAAAGTTTTAACACACTCTTCATTTAGGCCAAGCTCATATTACAGCTTAATTTTGATGTGATTTGCAGACTCAGTGACAACTGCATCATGCAAAGAGATGCAAATGTACAAAATCAAACTCCAGTGAGGCTCATACGAGGATCTTTCCGTAGCAATTACAGAGTGGAATTGATTTCTGTCTCTCAGTTCTAACAATTTGCTCTTCCTTAAACTTGAAAAACACCCATCTCCCTTCAATCACTGCTGAACTGGTGTAATCAGGTAAACAGCTTGTGTTTAATTTTTGCCTCTGCTGGATGTTGGGCCCACGCACTGGGGCTCAGGCCCCGGGTTTCTTGTGTTCCCAGGCTCTGTGGCAGCAGCTCTTCCCGGGCCCAGCCCACACAGGACAGCCTGTGACAGGGAATGAGATGTAAACACAAGCTGCTGTGCAGTGCCGTTGGTGGCACAGCAGCATGTCCTGCATGTATTTTTACACAGAAAATTTGGCTGCACTAAACTGGGCTAATCCATCACTTTCCATTCGGTGGGAATATTTTGTCTCTTGCTGCAGCTGTTGATATCTGCCCAGTCGTTTGTGGCAGTTTCTCCTCACTTTGTGAGGGATGTGTATCCTCTCAGCTTCCATCAATTAACCACTTGGGAGGTGCTGCAAGCTTATGGAGAGGTACTGGAGTCATATGAGGCTGGGCTTCTCCCACAGTTACAGGGCTGAGCAAAGGGCAAGGGTTGATTCTGGAAAAGGAAAAGTAGATCCAAGATTTACTCTGGGAAGGAACTGCTTTCTGTATTTCTGTGTGATTCGTTGGTGATGGATAGATCAGCTGCCAGTTGTTCTAAGTCTTGTACTAAAGTGAGTGAAAAATAGAAATTCAGCACCCTGTGTCCTTTTACTTTTCACCTTCATCTTCCCTGTCAGAGTCTGGGAGAGTTCTTCCTTCCCTAAATCAGCTGGTTGTGTCTAAAGCCAAGGTAGTGACAGATCATTTCCCCAGCACTCTCAGCCCTCCTCTGAGACTCCCTCTTTCGGATGATTTGAAGAGTCAATTGAGCTGACCTGACTCTGTCTGTTCCAGTCCCTGGAGTTCTGTCTTCCAGCTTGTGCCTTGCTCTCAAGGCTTGATCCAGCCTTGTACTTCATACATATGAATAGTCCTTTTAAAGTCAATAAGGAACAATCTTAACTTCTTTAAGTTAGATAAATGCTTAAGCCATTACCTGAATGGGAACTTGTGAGATGAGGTGGAAATCAGGTTGGTGAGGATCTCTGTTATAGGGACCCAGAGTTACTGAGTGTCATCCAGGATGAGCAAGGGCACGAACATTGCTCAGGTCTCACAGCTGACAAATGGGAGGTGAGCAGGATGGAAATTCTGTGTTCCATGGAACAAAACTGCAATTCTTTGTGCTGGATATCTCTGGAAAATCACTCTGAATCCAACACTGAATTCCTGCTGTAAACCAAAAAGGGAAGCTGTGAGCAAATCTTATTGTGTAAAGCCTTACTGATTGCCTGTCAGTAGGGCAGTATGTCAGGGACTGGTGCTTCCAAAAGGGAGTGAGAAAAGGCATTAGGTTTTGGAGCAGAGTGCTGGGTGTGAAGCTTTGGGAGGACGCACGGTTATCCAGGGAAGCTCTGTCCCACAGCATCCATCAGTGTTGCTGAGCTGTTTGTAACAGAGCAACAGTGGAGCCCTCCCAAAGCACAGCTCCTCTGAACTTGGGGCACAACTCAACTGTGTGGATGCTCTCTGATCTGGGGAATGGCTTGATGATTGACTAAAACTTTGAATTTTCAGGATAACTTTCAGTAAATGAAACCATGGTTACAAGCACTGAATGGGCTAAACACATTCCCGTGCAGGTTTGTGTGGTTATGCAGGAGGGAATTTGGCTCCCATACATCTTTCCTTGGCTGCCAAACTGGTGAGAGCAGAGCAGATTTTGCAGAGAGGCAGCGTGTGTGTGACGAGTTGTTAGTTTTATTAATTTGACTGAGGTTTTTCTCACTTTAGACAGAGTAATAGCTATAAAAGAAAGAACCTACTAAAATATCCTCTTTAATGAACTGAATTGCTAATGCTGAATTTCATTGCCGGAGCATCTTACAATAATGTGGCTTTAAATGTGCACTACACAAATGAACAGACTTTAGATCAATTTAAAAGTACCATTGGTATAATTTTATGGCCTGGTCACTAAGAGCTGTCACTTGGAGAAAAGAGCAAAATTTCCTTTCACATAGCATAGGCAAAAATCTCAGCTGTGGACACCCACGCAAAAGTATTCCTGGGCTTTTGCTTACTAAAAAACACACACAGAAAAGTGCAGTGGTCCTTGGGAAAGCTTCTAAACCACTTTTGCTTTTGTTAGACGTGGCAAGGTATTTCAAGGCATGCTTGGAGAGGGCAGAGCTCTGCTCACTGTCCAACACTAAGGTATTGGAAAATCCCCCAGGAGCTGTTTCAAGCACCTGAACCCAGAGAAGCCTCAGGCCTATTCTGACTTTTTCTGGGTTATGAATTACTGTCCCCAAAGACAAGTGCTACAGCTGGGAAAGGCCCTACTGCTCCATCCAGTGCTCTTAGGATTTTTCAAAAGCTGCTGTTCTTCCCAGTTAAAATACTATTTTCTGGGCAGTCTTTAAGGGTTGAAATCAAAAAGGGAAACCAAAGGTTTCATTCAAAAGTTAGACTCGAAATTTACCTCGGGCCTCCAGCAGCTAAAATTTGCTAGAAAATGGCAGATATTCATCACCCAGTGTTAGACACCAGCCTGCCTGTGTGTGGATACCTGAGAGCTGAGGCACAGCCAGTAAATCTTTCCAAGAGCACCAGGGAGTGTGTCCAGGCATGGGAGGCAGGCACACGAACACACAGCTTTCCATGGTACTGAGGGTTGCTTTGTTTAGGCTTACATTTCAGGGTCTCCATGCAAAGATACCAAAATACTTTATTTCAGGAAACAGCAGCTGGGTGTATTTTAGCTGCTCTTTGGCTGCTGCACTGAACAGTCCCCATCTTCCATGTCCCCTCCCACTGACCTGGTGTTCAACGTGGGCAGTGTCTGCTCCAAGGGAAAGTGTTACACGCTGAGATTTGTCCTCAGGCGTCACCCTAATTTTGTGTGAACTTAGCTCAGCCTCCACAGGGTGGGGAGTCCTCATTTCTCCTTGATTTCCGTGGGAGTTGAGTATATTTGTCGTCTGGGTTGACTGGGCCCATGTTGGAGCTGGAAAGGGACGGCTGTGGTGGGCTGGGAAGAGCTCAGCCACCGGTTAATAGCTGTGCTAAAGAGGAGGAAGGCTTTGATGTACAGCTGGCCTTGGTGTCTTGGGTGGGTTGCATTTAAAATACAGCCTGGAGGCAGCTTTGCTAACTTTAGAGATGTGTGATGATCAGATCTGCAGGAGACTGCGCATAAGTGATGCAACATGACAGTTTAAAGTGAGAGAGTGATAGCACCGAGCTCCTCCATTGCCTAATGGGGACGTGGCAGCAGAATGGATCATTCTGGTATTTATTGGTTTTAAAGTTCTTTCCATGTCAATAAAATATTTGTGTTGGAATAAGAGACCTCATTTGGAGCAAAAGTTAGAGATGTGTCTGCCATTGCACAGGTGACACTCTTTGAAGTTTCTCTTTAGCCTTACAATCACTTGCATTTCTAGTAGCTTCTCCATGCAGGAGCAGGCCAGGGTGATCTTACATCACTCTGCATAAAATGGGAAAGTTTCAGAGAGTCTTCTTTGTTTTACCCAGTATTTGTGCTATTGTGAGTTTGATAGCAAGGTTCTGAAGTGAAATATTTTCTGAAGTTTCTCTGAAAAATCCTGTTCTAAATTACGTTCACAAAAATCCCTCTTAGGCCCCTCAAATAATACTCTGATACTTATTTGTAGTCCTTACAAAACCCTGCAAAAGTGTTTGCCATAGGAGCAGATACCTTGTGTCCCCAATGAAATGAGTGTTTGTTGACAGCTTGTCTGCCTTGGTGTTGTGGAGAGAAATAATGAGATAGCAGAGGACTTTAACAAGTGCAAATGTGCTGTAAATCCAGGGCTGGCAGATCAGAGCCCTCACAGGCCGCTCGCAGGTGAACGTTTTGTTCTCGCTGCTGATCGAGCTCGGGCAGGGAGTGGAGCAGGCCCGCAGCTCTCCAGAAGGAAAAGCATGGAAAATGAAGGAATGTGTCGTGACCTAAGGAAATAAATGAGCAGATGGTGTGCCAGCATCACACCTGACACTCCAGAGGAGGTGGTTGTAGCATAACCACCGACTGCAAACAGAGTTGTGAACAGATCCCAAAGCCAAGAAAAGCAGGGGGAAGGTGAAATGCATGGATGCATGGAATACAAAAGCAGGGCAAAATAAAGATTGAGATATGACAGAGAAGGAATTTCGGGGGAAAAGCTGGAAAAATTAGCAAGGTGAGACAACAGGCAGGAGCAGGTGGGGATAGAAAAGGAGGTCAGTGTGCAGATAAGTGACTTGAGACAGTACATAGCTGAATTTGGATGTTTTACAAATGAACACTGTGATGCGTGTGAGGTAGCTACAATTTCAGCCATGTGAGCAGACAGTTACTGAGTGATTTTACCGAGGAGAAATTACAGATTTTGTCAAAATAAGTAAGTGAAGTGGAAGGGGAGAGAATAGAATGGTGATGGGAGATGCCACAGACAGGTTAATGAGGGTGAAGATTTTTCTGGTTCCAGCTGGAATAGAGTTATTTTTCTTCCTAGTTGCTGACCCAGTTCTTTGGTTTGGATTTAGGATGAGGATAATATTGATCACACACTGATGTTTAGTTGTTGCTCAGAAGTGCTCACCCTAAGTCAAGGACTTTCCATTTCCCCTGCTCTGCCAGGGAGGAGCTACACAAGAAACCAGGAGAGACCATGGCCAGGACAGCTGACCTGAACTGAGCAATGGGATATTCCATACCACGGAATGTTGTGCTCAGTGAATAAACTGGAAGGCACCAATCGCTGCCCAGGGACAGGCTGGGCATCTGTCAGTGGGTGGTGAGCAATTGTGTTGTGCAACAATTATCTTTCTTTGGCTTTATTCCTCTCTTTCTTCTTCCTCTTCTTCTTATTTTTATATTATTATTATTACTGTTCTTATCTCATCCAGTGGGTTTTACCCTTTTCCTATTCTCCTCCCTATCCCACTGGAGAGTAGAGTTAGCAGCTCTGGGGGACTTAGCTGCCATCTGGGCTTAAACCAGGGCAAGAATCTGAACCAGGTGATACCCAGACAGAAGAAGGATTTAGAGATGAAGTGCTCAGGTTTAACTGGCATTTGTCTTTTTTTGGTGCTGGCAAAGAAACCTGTTGAAGTGTTTATGAGGGGATGTAAACGTGTGTTCTACAGCACTGTGGCTTCAATAAACACTACGCAACATGTAAATACAATGTACTGAAGTGGGATGCTGGAAGTTATGGTGCATTCAACTGCCAAAAATGCCTTTTCTTGGCCTGGAAGGATCATGCAAGCAAAGAAAGTGCAGTTTTCAATAGTTAGGGTTTATTTTGGTACTGAAAAAAGCAGAGGTGAAATACCAGGAGTTTTGCACATTAGGGAAAATTTATACAGTCAAAAGTTCACTTGTATTTCTGTACTCACAGAAATACTTTATACCTTTAGTCTTGACCCTTCCTTACACCATTTGATTACCTTAAATGTGTGGTGTATAACAAGCACATCTCCCAGTCATTTCCTTGCAGCTCCAAAAGACCTGATTCAGTGCAGAGAAACTGCAGGATTTTATTTATCAAGCATGCCTGTGTTAGCCCAGCAGAATATCTGGATGTTTGTGAGTGAAAATGAGAGTTCTAAAGACCTCAATCTTGTCCAAGAAAGCCCGGTGAAGGCCATTTGTCAGGGAAGCTGGGAAGAGACCCAAGTGTCACAGATATGGGTGTCACTGTCTTTGTAATGGCAAGAACTCATGAAATATGATCAGTGACCTAAAAGATGAGTAGAGTCAGAGAATAACAATGCACAATGAGTTTCTGGGTTGTGGACTGAAATCAAAAGGGACCTACTGCTACACAGAGATTCTGCTCGAAGAACTGCAGGGAAGAAAGGCGGAAAGGGGAAAGAAAGTGTGTGAGAAAGGTTCCCATCCGCTACTGTTTTGTAGCAGTAGGTTTTAGCCACTTTCATGGCTTTGGGGTGTACTGTGCAAGAAGGATTTAGGCCCCATTAGGAATAACAGTAAATGCCAGATGGAAATGATGTGTGTATTGTTACTGAGATTATTTTATATCAGGAAGAGCTTTATGGGCATCAACTAGAAAGAAGAGAGATAAAACACTCATTCTTTGATCTTGGAGGGTGGTCATTCAAAATGAAAGTCTCTGCTGTTCATCATTTTCATTTTCAGTAGCTTTTCTGCCTACCACACACTGCCTGTTCATGTGAAGGCCAGAGGCTGCCAGGTTTTATAACCCTGACCAGGATGCTTTAAAATATGTGCATCAAATTCAGGATAGAGGGTGAAATTCGGGGTGAAATTAGCCAGCAAAATTCAAATTTTAACAGAAGCAGCTAAAAAATGAAACAGCAGATATTAGGGGTTCTTTAGAGGTAAGGGTTTCTCACCCTTCCTACTGCCTGCTTAAATCTCACCTTTCTGAACCCCATGTACAGAGCTGCAGTGTTCTAATTATGCAGCAGTGTGAGTAAATCATGAAAATTGATTACAGGAGAGTTTTTAGCCAAGGCCCAAAGTCTGATGCCCTCTCTCACTTACCTACATTGCAGTGACAATTTCCTAAATAAAGATCAAAGCCCAGAAACAAACTGCAGAAGGAGGCAGGTTTGCAGAAAATGAGGATTCATATGGAATTTGAAGTTTTCCACAGAGATTGCACAATTTGCTGCTGGGGTGGGAAGTAGGGAGACATAGCTGGAAGCTTGAGGAATTTTTTGGGAATCCAGAATAACCTTTGCTTCATCATGTACTTTAGCTTGTCTGTTAGTGCTTCCTAATTACATGGAATTAGGAACCCCACTTCAGTTGGGATAGCAATAAGAAAATACATGCATTTCTGCAAATATTATCTCCTTCTTCTAGGATAAACCCCAGACTCCAGTTTGGGAATACCAGTTGAGTGTGGTACCTCTCACTTGCAGATTTGATGGGGCTATCGGCCGTAGGAGCTTCAGGACAGAGCCCAGTAAATTTCTTTTCAACATCAGGTGAAGGATTACTTTGTCCGAGCTCATTCAGAAATCTGTTGGAAAGGGGGTATTGTTATTTAGCCCATTCATGAAATCTGATGGTGGCAGCCCAGTTCTGGGTTTCTTGGGAACCACCCCTCCATGACATTGGTAAGAGTCTCACCATCTTTCATCCTCAGCTTCTGGCTCCAGGCTCTTCGGAGTGCTCAGGCTCACAGCTTAGAGCTCAATCAAATACAAGAAGTGCCATTTAGGCATTAAAAAACTCTTCTGCTGTAAGGGTGATTAAAGACTGGAATAGGCTGCTCAAAGAGATTATTGAGTCTGTCCTTGGAGATATTCAAAATTCAACTGGATACAGTCTTTGACAACTTGGACTAGATGATCTCCAGGGGTCCTTTCTACCTCAGCTGTTCTACAATTCTTTGATTCTATGAATTATTTTATTCCTGTAACTTTAGTATCTCTGAATCAGAGCAGAAGGTTTAGTGAATTGCTGAATATGGTGGAAAACATACAATATCTAAGCATCAGGTCAGAGCATTCTGAAAGCCCCTGGGAATCTCCTGAGTCTGACAGCAGAACTCTATTATGGTGAGCCTGTCCAAAGAACTATGTGGTTATTCTCACTCCAAAATCCTGAAATGCCAAGAAAATTCTTATGACAGGATGTATTTTCATCAGTGAATTCAACAGTACTAGAATTCCTTGCTCATATTCAGGAATTCAGGCTCTGTTCCCAACTCTGTTTCTGGACTGCTGCTTCATTCTGGACACGTCCTTTCCCTCTGTATTTCATTTTCTGGTTCATGGAATGGTGAGCCTGACCACATTTGGGTGGGATGCTGGAGTTTCTAGATGAAAACTGCTACAGAAGAAATAGATGTTTCTCCTCAAATTAGTGAGATCCATTGTTGTGTTTTGTGTGGGGAACGCATGTGTTCTATCTGACAGCAAGAAATGACGTTAATTAATTACTCTGACATGCAGTCATGATGTTGCAGTCGGTATCTGAGATGTCCAGATGTTGGGTTGTTCTTCCAGGATGCAACATGTTGGAATGCATTAGGAGGTGCATTTTTGCTCTGTGGATGACTATGACAAATTGAGGCACAGCCAAGCCCTTAAGTTGCTCCCAGGCATCTTTCACGCTTCATCCATTCCATGAGTGATAGATGGTATTAAACCTCTCCCTTTTTTTTGTGGGGAAAAACACATTGTGGATAATGGAAAGGAAATCATCAGCACTAATATTTATCCCAACTTTGTTTTGTATCTGCAAGATCAATGTTTTTTTAATTCACTTTTCATTCTCTTTTGCTTCATTTGCTTTGTTGTTGTAAAGGACATGTTGCATCTCGGGATCACATTTGGAGCACAGTTTTATTAATACAGAACTACACGAGCGGAATTATTCTGGGTCCATAGAAATGACAACAGAAACTCAGCCATTGTCAGGTGTTTAAACTCAATATTTAACATTTCTGAGTGGTTTCTGTATAGCAGCTACAGCTCCTCTCACCTGAAATTCTTTCTGGGCTGATTAGAGAAGGACACTTAGGTAAACTCCCCGTGTGGCCTTTGGGGGTTGCTTATCCCAGGAAAGGTCTGTTAATCCTGAGCAGGTGTGAAAGGGAGAACATGGACAGGAGGAACAGCAGATGTGGAGGAATGAAATTGCAGGGAAATCTCTGGGTTGAGCTGGTATTACCATAACAGGAGAGCAGGGAAACACAACCCAGACCTCTCTGTAGGGAAACATTATGCTCCATTAAGTAAACTAAAATGTGCATCTCGATTCTGGTTCTCAGGATCTTTGCAAATGCCATTTCATCTGCATTTTGGAAATCCCAGTAATGGGACTGTGGTCAGTGGGCTGCCAAATGAGGAGGCTGCTTCCCCTCCAAGTTACATGGTTTTTCTAATATTTTGTTTTCTAATGCAGATCAAAATCCAAATTCTCCCTTTTCTGTGAGTCTTTCACACATTAATAACCAGCATGTTAAAGTAAAACAGAAATGATGGAGCTGTGTGTCAGAGCAGGGTCCAGTCTTGATCTGTTCTGACTCTGTCAGTACCAGTTTCCATGATGTCTCCTGTGCTTCTTGCACAACACAGTCTCTCCCCATTTCTTTATTGAAATTGAATAGTTTCTTTAATAAAATAAGCAATGATCAGCACTGGTACATGGGTCATGCAGCTTGTATAGGAAATTGAGACTTTCATAACATTCAAGAAAGGCAAGTTAAAATTCTAGTAAATTAGGTTTAAAATCCTCTTTTTCTTCATAGTTGAGAATTTCTTCTTATACTTCCATTACAGTGGGATTCAGGAGGGAACCAAGTTTTGAAGTTTTCTTTTTGGGATAAGGCACATTTGTGACAAAATCCCTTTGTCAGTGGAAGTCTGTCCACTGAGCAGTGCTGCTCACCCCTCTGGGAGGAGAATGTCAAGGTTCCTGTGCCACTTACATTTCAGTGAAGATCTCAGATCCAGCTCCTATCCATCCTAAAGAGAATTTCAGGAGTTAATTGATCTGGTGGGAGGTCTCTGCACAGAAACGGAACTTTTCTTTCCCTGGACACTCCATAAGAAACCTGTTCATCACCATCCCCAATTCCATGACTGATTAGCTTATATTTACTTCTCTCAGTGTCTTCCTCTAGAGCCACATTTTTTCCTGGTTTCAATACAGAAATGGAAATTAAATGTCAAACTAGGCTCTGATATTTCAAAAGAGACAGACTTGAAAAACAGAAACATGACCAGAAGAAATGTTTAAAATTTTATCATGGTCCAGTCCTCAGATATCCAGCAGCGCATCCGATCTGAGCAGGGGCTGTGTGTAATTGCATTTTAAGGAAGTAAACAGACCAGCCTCAGTTGCAGGATTGTTTGGTTTACTGTAATTAGATAAATTAATCACTACATTAACTTCTAATGCAGAGCGCAGTTCTGAAATGAGTTGCAGATATTTGCTATTTTTTTAGGATTTAAAGAACAAACCCTTTCATGACAGGTCAGTGTCAAGGTAGCAAGGCTACCAGAGCTCTGTGAGTGTGTAAAAGGTTTTAAACTCCATAAAGTATAGCACAGAGAAAGTTACCATTGGGTTACTTGATATTTTTAAGACACAGAAACACATTTGTTTGAGTTAGTTATTGCACTTCCATCTAAATTTGTAAACATCAATTCATAACTAGCCTTGGCCTGACCTATAGGTAGCGAAACTGTATTTCATAGCCAGGAAGCAAAGCACTTCCTCCCCATCCTTTGCTTGTAGTGCTCCCACTGACATCACCTGTATGGTCCCAGAAATTGTTTTTCCAGGTAGCTAGGATGGTTTCTTGTTCTGCATAAGGGACAACTTGTGAAACACCTGGAGCATGGTGCTGCCAGACTTTTCAAGGTCCAAAATCTCCCTGACCAGAACACTTTATACACAGCCCCCCGTTAACAAAGGGACATCTGGCAGGTTATGGTGAATATAAACCAGCACGTTAAATGAGGCTTTCTGCTGTCTCCCCACTCATCCACACTTTTATGTCAGGTTTTCAACACAGGGATTCTCTGAACACATTAAACATGAATAATTTCTTTTGGTTTGGTAGTTGAGTGCAGTCCTGTATCTCATTAGAAAGCTCACTCACAGTGAACAATGTCACATTACTAAAACATGTTTGTCTCTCAAATAAATACAGGCCAGAAAGCAGGTACGGGTTTTTCCTTATTGGAGAGGGAGCTGGGATTCATACTGAGGCATGGCTGGCATCATCAGTTCCTAGAACACCCTGGTCATGAGATGCTACTGCCACAGCAGCCTGAACTGAAGTGATGATCCTTTGTGCTGGACCCAGACCTGAGGCTGTTTGTCCCCATGTCCCCCATTCTCTCTCTTATCATCTCCCTCCTATGTAATGTTACTCTTGCTTTCTTCTTTTATCCATTCTTTTCCTATGCTCCCCTCCCTTGTTGCCCTTAATTCCTCCTCATTCCTAGGTGGGAAGGGCTCAGATCCCCCTGCTGCCCCCAGCACTCAGAACCCACTGGGTTATGTCAGGGCCTCCTGAGCTGCAGCTCTGCTCGGTGCCTGATTGCCTTCTCCAGCAGGCAGGGAGTAAAGTGGGATTCAAGGAGCTGCCTATGGCTTCACCCACAGTGAGACATTGGAACAGAGCAAGGAAATGGCTCTCAAGCAGAGCAGTGGCAGGATTTTAGGGCCTTGAGTTCTCTGTTATCCCTTGGCTTCCCTAGATCACCCTGATGCTGCTTTGGTAGCCTGGCTAAGAGTCTACAACACCATTTTGTATCACAGAAAGATCCCTTTAATGTGTTTCAAAATGCCAGCCTGCCTTTTCAGCTAAATACCAGCTATTCTGTGTGGTTACTGTCTCAGCCCAGTCACTCTTTGAAGTGGAAACTGCCAAGTGTGCCACTGGTATCACATTGGGGTCTCCCTCTCACGAACAGAGAGAGGCAATCAGAAACACTTATTTAATGTAATTTGTGATTCTGTGAATTCAACGTTTGCAGAAGCTGCCAGCCTGCCACCCCAGGGGACTTCAGCAATGTAGTTCTATATTTGAACTTTAAGTGGGGGGAGGAGAAGAGAGGAATAAAAAGAGACACATATAAAGTCTTATGAGGCATTTTCTAAAATTTAGGAAATAAGAGTCTATAAAACACATGAGGAGTTGGATTCACTTTAGTTCTAGTAATGGGGACAGAATTGCTTCTGCAAAATCAGTGATTGCTGCTGAAAAGCATCAGAGTCACCATCTGAGCCTGCTCTCAGATGGCTTTTCAGTTCAGGTGTCCCTGCTCCAAAAGTCTAATTAGAATGAACAGAGTCTCCATCTCCTCAGAAATTGAACCCAAACCAATCTCAGATGCTGGCAGGTTTGGAGAGCAGGTGGGCATGATTAGATTTCTGACTCTGACCAGACCCTGCGCCGAGTCTCCTGGCACACAGCACCTACCTCGTGTCTTTTGTTTGCTTATGATCATTAAAAAGTAATTAGTGAAATTAAGGCATTCTGACTGTAATGCACTGTCTGTTTGAGAACAAGATGGATTTTGGTGAAGAATCTCAATTTAGTTCCTGGCACAGCAGTTCATGTTCCATGCCAAGGATCAAAATTTGCACGGACAGGTCTCTGTGTTTGTCTCTAGGTTTGTGCTTTGGGGAAGGAAGAGCCTGTGGCTTCTCAACCTATTTTGTGTAGCACTACAGGGTGTGGAGGGGCTGCTCCCTCTGCCCGTTCAGGACACAAACATTTCATAAATCACAGCCACTCTCAGGCAGCTCTGACTATTGTGCAGACGAGGGAGAGGTTGCAACAGCCCAAGACCACCAGGGTGTTCTTTGTGTAGGTGAGGAGTCCCAGGGAGCCTGGATGGCTGCAGCAGTTTCTCTTGATAGAATTCCTTTCCTACCAGCCCAAAAGATCCTAACCAGATACTGGTCTCTGGCTGAAACATCTGAAATTGTTGAAGGGCACTGCTTATATTGCTGTTACAAGGTCATGTGTGATGTTTTGGCTGTGCTCACCACCTTCCCTTTAATCTGTGAGTAAAATGCTAATGCACTTGTGCATCCACTCTGGTAGAAATGACCATCAAACCCCCCCTAACCTATCTGAAGTGAGATCCTTACCTGTGGCTGGAGAGAGGGTGAATATGCAAATACTTTTTCTAGTTGTAGGGAGTTGAATTATTTGTATTCCACATAATTTTTTAATGCACCCTTTTGTTCAGCAATTAATATTTAAGAGTCTCAAATAAAACTGTCAAACAATATGGTTTTCACAATACAGTTTTAAAATATCTACCAATCCTTCATCCTCTATTATAATAAAACACTGGAATGGCTAATGCAACTGGTGATTTAATTTGGTTGTGTTAGTACAAAGATGAGCTTTAATATTCCTCCTTATTTTATTCAGAAACATAAAATCATAGAATAATTTGGGTTGGAAAGGACCTTATAGGCCATCCAGTTCCAACCCTGTGCCATGGGTCAGGATGCCATTCACTACCCAGAGTGCTCCAAGCCCCATCCAGCCTGGCCTTGGACACTTCCAGGGATGGGACAGCCACAGCTTCTCTGGGCTCCTTATTTCCCACGGGAGTTTGTGTTTGTGGGTGCAAAAGGAAAGCAAGAAAATGTGAGTGCACGAGGACATTGGTGATTGTCAGGTGTCCATTTGGTGACTTTTCTCTTCCACTCTTTTCTAGGCTGCCTGGAAATTTATCTCAACTTAATTCTCTGGTTATAAGCAATTTGCAACTTGAGCAATAATCCTCATAACCTTTGCTACAGTTGTGTCCTTGATGTAATAGGGAAGGTAACGCATTAGTAGGCACATGCTGAGCTCGGGCTGTACCTGAGATTTAATGATATTTAACTCTGGACCTAATTTCAGTTTACAAGCGATTACATGCTGTCCTCTGGGACATTGCTGCAAAGAATTTTCAAATAAGTTGCAAAATAGTGACGAATTAACTTGTAGTCGTGTCAAAATCAATTATCTTACATGACAGCTCAACTACACTTTTCTGTTTGCTGCAGTGCAGCATGCTAAACATCAGCCTAAGCATAAACATAAAGTCCTTGTATGTCAGACTGGAGCAGATTGATCCTGTATTTCATGGGCAGGCAAATCTCCCAGAGGCTCAGTGGAAATATTTTGCTTATATCCACAAAATAAGAATATTCTTTCCTGCCATGTTTATGAACTGTTGCACTATGAAATCATATAAATTTGATAGAGTTTGATCAAAACATTCTCGTGGATGTTGTCCTGGGTGGATTCAAGTTAAAAACCTCCTCTCAGATCGGTTCTGCCAAGGCAGTGCCACATGAATCCCCAGCCAGGTTCTTCCTGCAAACTCCTGCTGCAAGGAGTGGCTGTGCACCCCTGAGGTGAATGGGAGGATGCCCTGCTGTGGTGGGGCTGCCTTCACACTGGTGATGTGATCAATCCCAGTCAGGGCAGGTAACGGGGGAAATGAGCATGGGATCTTTAGGAAAAATGTCAACAACCAGCCATCCTCCTTACCACACCTGGTGGAGTTTGGAGAGGAAAAGGGGAGCTGGAAGAATCCAGAGAGTCAAATCATTTCTTTGGTATTGAGAAATTGCGAGTTAAATTTTCCATCCTGGAAAACCTGGTGTAATTCAGCTGCACCCGCAGATCTGATTGGTCCCTTCTGTTTCTGAGACACTCACTCTTGCACGGAGCTGGTATTTCAAGTCCTAAACATTTAGAAAGGCAAAACTTCTCCGTTTGTAGCTGTGGAGGTTTCATCACATGCTGTGTGCAAAGAGATGTTATCTGTGAAAGCATAAACTCCTGTATAAAATCCTGTAATTATATGATTATAAAAATGCACAGAGCTACTTTATCATGGTTTATGTATAAAAGACACTTAAGCTGACAGAGTAGCATTATTCTGTAAGGTTGTGATCAGCTTAAGAGAAATAAAAGATAGTAAAGATGCATCAACATCTGTTTAGGTCAGAATCACTGCGGGAGAGGCTGCTAAAAGTTTGGAGCGGTGTAGTGCTGGAAATCTGTTTTGCAGGTTTAGCACTTGAGTTGGCTCCGTGTAGAGGCCTGTCAAATGTTACTACAGAGAGAAATACGTCGAGGACTTGTATCGCTTCCAAGCTTTAATTCCTCTGATATATTTTGGAGAACAAGTGTTACTGAAATAGTAGATATTCCTGCCAACAGATTACTGAAGCAAGAAAATACTATTTCAGATGTAGTATTGTAGGTAATGAAGATAGAATAAATGACCAGGCCATAGAAAATAACATCAGTCATTCATGAATTGCACAGCTATAAAACAAACATTCAAAACTATGGAAATCCATTTAGAATGTGTTTTGGCTTGGAACACCTGGGAAATGTTGTATGATAAATACCCCAAAGTCCAGGTTCTAAGAAAAAGGTCAGGAATCAGCAATTTAAGAGGCAGAAACTTGTAGCTGGAGACATTAGAGCCATTTTCATATTAGTTATCAAAAGGGAAGATAGGTGAAATAAGTAGAGAGAGTACGGATAAGTAGTAAGGAATAGAAAGAGGAACTGAACAGCAGACAAAACGATTTTGACTTAGAAGTCAAAATACATTAGGGATAAAGTGAGATCGGCCAAAAGTCATGCTATGCCTGTTAACAGAACTAGCAGCTGTGTGAGTAAAAAGAGACAAGAAAAGGATGGGGGAGTCCTGTTTTAGGGGAAATGGATCGGGACAGTGGTGTCACCAAACCAGACAGATGTTTCTGCAGATTTCTGCCAGGATGATGAATGTGGAGTTAAAAAGATGATGAGTAAAGGGGAGAGAAACAACCTCAACTGAGGCAGGAGCCCAATCTGAAGGCGTTAATAAGCTCCTGGAAGAGAAGGCTGCCGGCCATGCTCTGAAACAGTGGCATAGGAAATGTGACCTGATAGCAGGGATTGCTTAAAAAATCTTGCCAAGGTGAAAGGGGGACTTGTCAGAGCCCAGAATGTGCTGACCAGGTTCTTGCAGGTGTTGCACGTGGAGGGGGTTAATGCCTCATACAAAGTTTATTTATTTGAATCTACTCAGGGTTGGGATTTAGCAGAGCGAGGCAGCAGTGCACAAAAACTACATACAAACCACACTCAGCAGAGTGTAATCACAGCTACACAGCTGAATCACAATCCAAACATGCGTTTCACTCCTGCTCTCTGTAAATGTGTTCACCATCCTGACATCCTGTGTCCCAGGTGCTGGGAGGGACCTGGTGGGTTAAAACCCACTCAAGCCCACTGCTCTCTTCAAATTATCTTCTTTATCCATATTTTACATTCCATGTTGGGCTGAGCCAGGTTTACACCCCCAGTGCTGGTCTAGAGAACTCAGAAAAACAGATATTCTTTCCTTGGTCACAGTATTGTGTAGCTGAAGAAAATAAAACATAGTTGCTACATTTAACAGGGTGGGAAAATAATGTACGTAGCTAGAGACCGGTTTTTCCAGTCCCAATAATATAAACATCATGGAATATGTTTTGAAGGAACTAAGAAAATCAATTGCCTAGAAGTAAATGAAAAATGGATTAAAATAGAACATATATTTATCTAAGGTAGATAGTACAAAAGGCAGCTAATAGTTTTCTTTGATAACATAACCAATTTTCCAGGCAAAGGAAACAGTGCAAAATGCTTTGTAAACAAAAACAAGTGGAGGCAAATTGCTGGCTGATGGGTTCCCTGTAAACGTTGCCTTGCCAGGAATTCTGTAGCTTGCGGGAAGTCAGGAAAAAAAAAGATGTATGAAAATACCAGCATGAAGCAGGTAACACTCACTGGGAATCCACACACCCTGTGTGCTGTATCAGAGCTGCCTCCTCCTTGCCAAGTTTGGGATCCATGGCCAGGGTGGGGTTCACACCACTCCACCCCAGACACCAAGCGCCAGGGAGGAACCCTCGTTCCTGGGCTGTGGGATTGGCACTGGAGTGAACCTCACCCCTCTCCCAGGATTCCGCTGTCCAGTCTGGCTGCTCTGGAGTTAATGAACTGCACGTGTCTGGTTGGGAGCTCTGGGGCAGGGCAGAGGTGCTGCTGGGGGATGTGTGTATTTAACTGTGGAGAGCAGGACAGAGCCTTTACTCTTCCTAAGAGGGTGTTGTAGAAGTTTGAAATGTGCCATTGGCACAGAATTTGTGAAAGAACATTTGTTTCCTGATGAAAGCCCCTATTTAGGAGTTCACAGTTACTTTTTAGCCATTAACTCAGGCGAAGAGTTGACCTCTCTGGGCAGTTTGAGAGCCTGTAGCTCACAGCCAGGAGGACCCATTGAGAAACCTCTTCTCATGAATGTAAAGATTGTTTTCCTACTGGGTGCATCCAATTCCTCATCTTGTTGACAGTTCCCCAGTTGCCCTGATAGGCCTCCCTGTCAGACAACATTTCAGCTTAAAACCCTCTCCTGTTGACCACTGCATGTTGGATAAAGCAGTTTCCAGCTGGTGCAGGTAGAGAACACTCTTTTATTAAAGCAGAAATGTATCTTTTAGTGAGATTGAATTTGCCTATTAGCCGTATAAAACATCTCATTATTATTTGTAGCTGGTGGCAGTGGGAGGGATGCTCCAGCAAGATAAGGACTGACTTTTGACAGCCATTTAGCTGTTTGGAGTGACCCATGGAAGTGTCTGGGTGCCCTAATCCTGATTTTTATACCTGACCAGAAGAATAAGCTCCCATGAATTTTGAACGATCTTGGGACCCTGAAATGGGGCATGATACACCTGTAGACACCAGGCTGGAGCACGGAATGGAACCAATGGAACCTCTGCCATCAGAGTTCATGTCTGACTTCAGCACTCCTCTGGTTTCCAGGCACTTTCCATCATTCTCCTTTGGTATTTTTTGCCTTGGAAAGAGTCTGAGCATTTCCTCCATTGAGCTCCCTTTGCTGACTCCGTTTTTCACTGATTTAATAAGCAGCAGGAAAGGGATTACTTAACACACTGCATTAAAGAAAGGGTGACATTCTAGTCCTGGAAGGCAAAGGGAGTTTTGGAATTGACTTCAGTGGGGTTAGGGTTTTATGCATAATATTCATTTCCTTTTTCAGGAATACTCACGTCTGCTCTAATGTAAATAAATATTACCATGGAAAGTTATCCAACTGCAATTACTTTTTGCATTACATCCTAAATATCTACTTGTACATGACATTTACTAAAGAAAAACACTTGCAAATTACATGTTTGATTAACATTACATCTTTCCCAGTTTAAAAAGGGTATGGTAATTGAAAGCTGCAATACTTAGAAACCATGAACTTTATTTGAGCTCTTCTCTGTAACTGCAAATCTTCCCTTTTTTATTGAATATTTCACTGAACATTTATAATAGGTGGAAGGAAAGTCCTGTTAAAGCAAACATCCCAGAACATGAAGGTAATGAACAGTTCCTGCTTTGTCACTGAACAAACAAAAGTGCACATGAAAGGAGAGTTGGGTACAACAAGGGCTCAGGTTTTGCACTGTTGGTCCCTTTCACAACCTCCCTTGGCTCTCTTGGCTCTCTCCCCTGCACCACTGAGAGAAGTTCCCAGCAGCTCCCACCACCATGTTGGGAGTGCACATTTTGGCACCTGCCCACTGTGAAAACAGATGTTGCCTTTGAGAACATGCACCCTTGAAATGAGGTGATGATAAAATTCTCTCCTTGTGAGGTTCTTCACAAGCAGAACAATGTCCTGTGGAGTTATTCTTGCAAAATGCCATTTGGAATGTTGTTCTTCCAACCCTGGTGTCCAGATCCCACACTGGTGCTGTTCCAAGGAGTTCAGCAATGTATTGTTGATCCCCTCCCAGAGTCAGTGGTGGTTTCTATCAGTGCTGATGGATGAACTCTTCTGTGTGAAGCTGAAAGGAGCTGTCACATGTGGTGCATTTTGAACTAGAAACAAGCTCCTCAGTTTTGGGGAGTGAATATTCTGGGACTGTAGCAGTGTTCCTGGGGGAATTTATTTGTGCTGTTTCCAACTTGTGTATCAACCCTAAGCCAAAAGTTAGTCAGACAGTTCCAGTGCAATTCCTGTTTTTCTTGGTGGGAATGTCAGGTCCTTGGGCTGTTGGGAAGCAAACCTGATGACTCTTAGGGGAAGAGGGTTAGTGGGAAAATGAATATGAAGAATACTGGCTCTAAACCTAAATAAATTTTACCTGTGCTCTTTTGTTGCCTTCTTATGATGCATGTATGATATAAATTCTCAAAATCTATTTTTATGCTATTGCCAGCAGCCTACAAGTCGAGTAAGTAAGAATTATGGCCATCATAACAGCATCGCTTAGGAGGAAACAAAGGAAAAGACAAACATGTCCATACAGTACTTATAAATCTATTATAAACTGTGGTCTGTGCTTTGCTACAGCACTGTTAATTTAATCTCCGTCGCAGTGTACAGTTGATACAGTAAAGAAAATTTACTGTGCATGGAACTTGAGAACCGATTAACTCACCTAAATATCAGAGTCAATTCCTGCATGTGTGTATGTATATACAAACCTCCAGGAGCTTTGGGGTATGTGATGGTCTTGTAGGGATGAAATCAGTTGGCTACTAATTTGGAAATCTTGTTCATCTCTAATTGCAGCTGTTGTTTAGAGATGTTCTTCCCTAGCAGATGAGGCAGGGCCACGTTCCAGCACTGGTTACACATCACACCTTGGGATTGATGTTGGAGACAATCCCTGCCCTGGTGTGCACCTCATGGCAGGAGCAGTCACTTGTCCTGCTCGAGGCATGGTGTGGTCCTAAAATCAGTCATGCATGGGCAGGCACAGCCCAAGCTGTTTGCATGTGAGTTAAATGTCCTGTCATGGGGTCATTTCACCACATGGGCCAGTTGAGTGCAGCCCCATATGAGGGATTCATCCCATGTCATCCAGTTTGCTGCTCTGGGAATTGTAATTCCTTGCCAGCCCTCTCAGAGATCGAACTGGACGCTGCTTTGATGAGCCCAGAATGCCCTTTTTGGCTGTGCCTCCTCCCTGCAGCTCATTTGAGAGGCTCTGGAGTTTTGCTTCCACCCTTCCCTTTGGCACATGGCATGTCCTGGGATGTTGCTCTAGAAAAGATCTAAGTAGAAGACAAAACTGAATGAAATGAAAACAGGAGTTCTGTGAGAACTCCTTTAAAACATGAATGCACAGTGAAGTCCTGTGGAAGTTTCCCCTCTCAGCCAACTCAGTTTACCCCCTCAGGCCACCCAACTACATCCATTTTACCTTCTCATCTCATTATTCAGAGGTTGGCCACACTGCTCCCAGTGGCATTCCTAGAAATGTCATGACTTTTTTCCTTTCCTTGGGGCTTGGCCCTGTGCAGAATGCTCATTTTCGGTAAGCTGTGCTGATTAATAACTCTATTTCTCTCCAAAAAATGCCCTTTACACTCACTGGAGCAGCCAGGTCACCAAGCAGGAGAATGAAAACTGGAAGGAACTACAGTCTAAGCACTCAGCTGGAAAACAAATAAATAAATATCACACACCCTTTTTATGGAAAACATTAAATAAACTGAATGTAAGGAAGATACTGCACTTGCACTACTCAGGCCTTTGAAGTCCAGGTCTATAATGTATTATTTGTTGTGCATCTGCCACTGCTGCAGTATCAGCTAATGGGGGAAAGATGCTTTAGATGTCACTTTAGAGTGTAAAAGCACAGGACTCGGTGAGTCATGGGCTGCAGGAGGGGCTGGTTTGCTGCTCCTTCTGTGGCTGCAAGTAGCAGAACTCCCTGATTTTCCTGACAAATGGTGATGGGGTGCATCCTGTTCATGGAGGGAGGGCAGGACTGAAGCCAAGGGGGTTTCTGTAGGTGAGTTAAGAGCTGTAAGAAAGGGATCCAGGGCAATACCTACCTCCCTCATCAGCCATCCTGATGCATCCTGGGAAAGGCTATCTGGGTGTCCACTCACAGCTGCTTTGAGGGAGTGGACAGATGGGCAGCTCTGAGGCCCTGATCCACAGGGCACAGGCAAGAGTCTTATTCCCACTGAGATCCCTGGGAGGTAGACTTTGGCTGCTATCCCATCCCTCTTCCCAGCCTGCTCCACAAATGCCCCTTTGCAGGGACGGGAGGCATTGGCTGTACCACATTTGCATCTCCTGGTATCTTCACCCATCAGAAGGTATCTGGTAGGGATCTTCAAGTGTTTTTCATTCCCATTGTTCCAACAGAGCTATAACTGGGGAGCAAGTCAAAGAGAAAAATCCACCTTTTAGCTCTGCTGCTAATCAGCATCCCAAGAAGGAAGCAGACGTGACTTTCCTGTGATGATCCATGGTTGCTCTCCTTCATGTTTGGTGGACAAGATGTGAGTCCTGAGGAACTTGCACACAGTGCCTTGGTTTGGGAGGGAATGTCTCTGGTAGTTGAAGCAAATGAGTGACTCCCATGGCTGGGACAAACTCCCGTCCACTTGAGCAGCTCGTTCTGACCATGGACCTGGTGTGGGACCAGTGACTCTTTCATACACTCAGTCTCCTCACTTAAATGATGGAGACAAAAAAAAGTCCATGTAAGATTTAATCCTAAAGCACCTCAGGTTTTCCCAAAAGGAAGTCTGGTCTGAGAGGAAAGAACCACTGTATCTCTCCAACACGTGGCTCAGCTGAAACTGGTTTAAATATCTGTAAAAAACATTTCCTTAGAAGTTGCATAAGCTCCCACTTACTACTGTACATGAATTAGAGAGGATTCTGTTTCGGTGCTACTGTACTTCTCATATTTGCCACTGACAGCCTATCTACATCACATAAATAATCTCTAGAGCACCTAATTTAGTACTATTACAGTCCAGATGAAATGTTTATGTAATTTCCCTTCTTTTGAGATAAACTTCAGATACAGAGAGAAAATTGACTGTAAAAATGACATTGTAGGACTCTATATTTATCTTCTCTCAATGATTTCCATAGCAAATTTACTCCATTTACCATTTGAAGGCTTTTTTTTCCTGTTGCCTTATTGTAAGCATGGCAAACTGAGCATGAAATTGTGCCATCATGGTGTGTTTCTCCAAATCACACGTGTCACACTTGTAATCTCAGTAGAGGCAAAAGACAGATTTGGTGTCTGGGCTGGACTTGTAGCAGTGATCCCTCTGTAATTATAAAAAGGCTGTTTTATTAAATACCACACCTCTGCTGTTCCTAGGCTGGAGACAGGGAGGGACATGTTGGGATTAGTATTTACAGTGGTGTTTTGCAGCCCCGGCCAGGAGCAGCATTTTGGTGTGATAGGCATTGTCAGGAGACAAAATTTAAAAGCCTTTGCCTCCAACTGATCAGTCCCATATGCATCCTTTGATGCTTAAAAAAAAGGGTTCTTTTCCTCAGGGCAGTAATAAAATCATCCTTTTCTGTCTCATTGTCTAACTGCAGCCAGAGAACTGCAGTATTTTTGGATATTCTACCAGTCTGCCAAAGGCTGTTGGTGGGTTAAAACAAGTTCCTAGTGAGGAGGGGGAGACAGTCAGGCAGGAACAGACACACAGAGACAATATAAATCTTATTTAAAGAAGGAAACAAAAGGGATCTTTTACACCAGATCTTTACTTTTTCTTTCTTTGCTTTTTCCTTTACAGATCTTTTTACTTTTACATCTTGCATTAGTAGTGCCTTCAATCCAGTATCTTTTCAGCTCAGATTCTTGTCTGAATGCCCAGGGTCTTTGGCAAAACAGGGTAAAACTTGCTAGAATTATAGAAAGTGACTCAAACCTCTGATGTCAGTCAAAGTCAAGAAAACATCAGCAAATGCAATGAAACCAGAGAGCAAACTGTCATAACTCCTGACCCCACAAGATCTAATATTGGAGAACACCTAAGGAAGTGGGTGTTTGTGTGGAGAGAGACCATGGAGCAAGGGATCTGATGGATGTGGAGTTGTGTAGTGTAAATGCATTTAAATATCATATAGATTTCATGAGGTTCAGAGTATGTGCTCGAGATGAGATTAGGCAGCATATGGTCCTGGTATCTGTGACTGTCAACACATCCCTTCTCCCTTCATCCAGAGAAAACTGTCTTCAAGAGGTAACCTGCTGGTGGGAAAAAATCACTTATTTATTGGCAGTCTACTCAAAAAGCCAAACTTAAAAAGCAAGAGTGACATATTAGAAAATATTAAAGATACAAGATTAATTTCAATTAAATATCCTTGTGAAATGTTTTGATAGAGGGCTATATTTAAAGGCAGTGGCAGAGTAATTCTGGATAAAAACCAGTGCCCTTCGGTGGTTTTGTTTTGTCCACAGTGGCACAGGTGATATTCAGTGAGAATCTGACTCCTAACCTTTGAACTGCTCCATCCACTATGGTCTTAGTGCCAAAGGAAATTCAGTGTTCAGCTTTCCCTGGCTTTGGGTGGGGGAGGCAGTTTCTGACTAACATCCATTTTTGATGTGCAACAAAAATGCCATATGGAGTCAAATTGGTGATCACGGCTGCTTCAAATAGAGTGTTATTTTTTATTTGTGACATCTTAACAAAAAAATCCCTTCAAGCTTGTCTTTTAGTGCTGAGCTCTCACATGTTATTGGCCAAGTCCTTGATGAAAACAGGGAACGATCTGGAGAAGTCGATTTTACACAGGCATTTTTCTGTGTTTTATTTCAAAGGCTCCTATTATTAATAAATTGTAAAGAACATTCTTTTAATCTACTGCTGTACCTTCTCGTTAACATGAATTCATTTCCTGTGATGATCATGGCAACACAAAGGGTGGGTCTGTAAATTCAGGGTTGTGCAGCGAGACCTGACAGTGCAGGGTCTCTGCAGCACAAGGCGCAGAGTGTTCCCAACTCCCAGTTTCGGGTGGCAATTAGCTCCCTAATGCTCCCAACCTTCCCACCTCCTCCCTCCTCTCACTGGGGATAATATTGACATTTAGAAGCTGCAGACAAATGCTGCAGTAAGGAAGGGAATGCTATTTTAATGGAGGCTTCTACCATAGCTGGGAGAGAGCAAATATGTGTACACGATTTGCATGCATTTCAATATGTATCTCCTGATGAATTTCAGGGCACTGTTTGTTTCACGGGGGAAATAGCTGATGTAGTCACCATAATTGAATGAAGTCTATTTTAAATATTCTAATGTGGGAGAAAATCATTCTCTGCAGAAGGCCAAAGTGAGCCTGTGTACCTATGAAATCACATTTCAGTCCTCAAAATAGTCCTGGAGTAATACATAGACCTTTTGTTTGCTCCTGGCACAGAGAAAAGACCCTCAAAAGGCTTGATGACAGTAATGGATCCAGGACACTGCTAAGCCTGTCACTGGGTGGGACGTCTCCTTGGTCCCTTCTGTCCTTTGACTTTAGCCATCATTGGCTCCTGCCTTAGCCCGAGCTCTGGCTGCCCTAGAGCCCGTGGGTGCCAGGTAGGGACCTGCAGCTCAACACTTCTCACTGCACCTGCAGGCTTTTAGCATCAACTGCATGAACCCACCCGGGACTCTGGCTAAATATCAGGTACAGCAGTGCTGTTGATTTGGGCTAAGTTTTGGGACCTCACTTGTACAGATTAGGGCAGGTTGCCCTCACAGCTCGGGGCCACACCTCGGCTCCGTAGTCACCCCTGTCACTCTCTGGTGCCATGATCAGCCCAGTGATAGGAGAACACAACCAATGATGAGGTGAAATTTCTCTGACAAGCTGCTCCCCACCTTACCCTTTCCTTGATCAGTGACTTGGACTCTCAGCATTTCACACTCTGAGCAAAGGCTTATCTACCCCAAGCCAAATACTTCAGGGGTTGCTTCTCCCCCATATTCTGGTACAAACCCAGCTTTAACTGTGTCTTTTCCTTCAGTAACCTTGTTTTTAGGGTAAAGAATATAGAAGAGGTTTATGAAATTGAATACAGTCATGTTCCATCCCATGAATACAGCAGACACAGCTTCTAGTCTATACATGTGTTTAGTTACTCCTCATGGTCTTGGGTTGAAGACTTCCAGCAAAAACTATCTAGCCTCTTCCAAATTTGACATTGGGGATGGTCCTGTGCAGGGCTAGGAGTTGGACTCGATGGTTCTTGTGGTTTCCTTCCAACTCAGCATATTCTGTAATTCTATATACACAAATATCCATAATATATATTTGTACATATTCATAAGATTTAAAAAAAAATTGTTCTTTGCCCCTTTTTTGGGGTATGAGGCAGGAAGTTTTTTATTTAGTGAAACTTGATTTTTAGAGAACTCAAGACACCCAGGAAAATGGCAGAACTGGTGCAGTGTGGAGCAGAGGCAGCAGGGATTCCTAGAACACAACAGCTGGAATAATCCAGCAGATTTGGCACTGAGCTTCCCTCTATTTGTACCATGGCACTGATGACTCTTGGAGGTGAATTAGGGAATGATGGAAATAGGAACCTACATAAAACATGCATTATTATCCATCTTTACCCACGGCAAATTTTACAAAAGTGACAAATTAATTTATTTTCATTAAATCTTGGAGTTGCCTGAAATACCAGGAAACAATGTGATCCACCTGGATTTTTTGCCTTGTCTCAGACCTGAAAGGAAATCTCTAGTCCACAAATGATCAAGATTAGTATTTGCATTGCTTTCATGAAAGGTTACCTGTAGAGTGCCTCACATTCATTGGGAAATTTATTTCCTGATGAATCCAATTTACATTAATGTGGGCTCATTAAAAGATAATTATTGTGCTGAGAAGAGGACCACAGCATCCATCAATAGAACATCTGTAATTGTTTTAGTCGTATGATAAAGAGATAATTCTGAGTTCAGCTTTTCATAATGCCACTCTTATAAATGTCAAAACTGGATCCTTATTGTAGCAGCTATGGCAAAACTTAATTACTCTGATAATTATTATCAAGAAGCAGATGTCTTGCACCAGCTCACCTTCTCTCCATTAGCATAGTATAGAAACCTTTAATGTTTTAACAATCAGGACTTTGAAAGAGACTACAAGGGTCATAAATGTTAAAATATCTGGATCAGCCAAGCTTGGCTTGGAGGAAATTAGCACTTTTGAAGGCAGCATTTGAAAAACTGTTAAACAGTGGTCCAGCTGCAAAACTCTTCTATAGAGTTTCCTAACATTGGAACAGATTTAGTGAAGATACTAAAGAGAAAATTTGGTTTTATCTGATGAATTTTGCTCCATGTGTGAAAGCACACACTAGAGGTTTGGTTGTGTTAGCAGGCTCACCCTCTAATTGACATTATATAATAATAAATAACAGATACTTGCATTTACAGAGCTCTATATCTTTGTGTCCCAAGGATTTAATGAAGTAGCTAATTAAGCATCAGAGCACCTGCATAAACTGGGAAGATGCCCTGTACAATAGAGTACATGTTTTTTAGCCTTGATAATTTCTTCTGGGTGTAGGCAAACACACACTTGATATTAGGGAGGAGAGAATAAAGGAAATGAACAGTCAGGAAGAAGCAGAAGGGCAGATAAAGGATACAGTCCAGTGCTGGAAATCAGTCCATTTGTGCTACTGGTAGAACAGTTCATTCTCTTACCTGTCAGGAAGTGTGTAACAGTCAGCCAGTAGAAAATTCACCACTAGGGATGCCCCGGGGACTGCAATTTCATAGCTGGGAGTGGAACTAAAGGGACAAACAGACCTTGTACTGTCCCTTCCACCCAAGCCATCCTGGGGTTCTGTGATGTCACACGAGTGCCTCAGTGGCAGCAGCAGCTCTGCCATTCCATGTGCATCTCTCCAGTGAGCATTGGGTAAAACACTTTCCTCTGCCTCACTGGAAAACTTATACGGAAAGAAAACATTTACTGATGCCTCTGACTGTCAGAAAACCCAAACAGTCAAGAGTGAAGTCATAAACAAACTGAGTAGAGAGGCTCTAAATGACCAGCAAAAACACAGAGCTAAAAAGTAGAGAAAAAACTCAGCACCATTTGATTCAAAGAACATGCATTAAATTCTCATTTCTAAGGTTTCCTTTCTAGTTTGTACTTGCAGAAGGCACTTACAATTGTAAGGACATTTTTCAGCCTGAAACTTTGCTCATCTGTTTGAAGAACACCCTCACTAGGAACCGAGTCACGCGCCCAGGTTTGGCGTAGCGGCTGCAATCTACCACTTTGATTAAAAAGTCTAATTTAAAATTACAAATGTATTTTTCAAACCATTCTTTCAGCTCTATAAATGCTGAGATTCTTTGTGAAGTGTAATACAGTTACTTTTATGTAGCAATACAGTTCTCAGTGTGTCTCAGATAACATCAGGCTCTTGCACGTTCTGACTAGGCAATGAATTTCAGTTAATAATGATGTTTGGGACATTAGCACCTTTCATCTGGAAATACTGAAGAAATACAAAAACAATACAGAAACCTCAGAGCAGGGTTTCTGACAGGCTGACCAAGGCATGGAATGTGGGCCATGATTCATGTCTCACAGTGGGTTGGGCTCTTCTCTTTCCACCCCAGGCTCTCAGATCATTCCCTGTGCAATGGGCTCGGAGCCAGATCTAACATTGTATTTTTATGGCACTGCAAAGCACAAACCACCTCCCACTGCTTCTTACATTTCACAAAGGTGGGAATGTGACTGTGATCCGGCTCCGACTCAGGAGTTCATCCATATTTAGAAAAGCATTTAGCACATCTCAGGCCAAGTTTACATATGCATATGCATGGATTGAGGCAAAGCAAATGCTGTAAGACTGAACCCAGCTCGCATGAGGGAACATCCAGTGCTGTGACACGGCTGCAAGACTGAGCAGGGTGAGTCTGGCATGAAAGCCAGGCCTCTGGCTGCCCCAGCTGAGTGCTTTCACAGCTCCCTGCTGTTCTGCCCCACAGCCCTCCTGTGCCACATGCTTTCCAGAAAAACTCTGTCTCCCAAAGATATTCCATAGACACACAGCATCGTTTTACTGGAATTACTACAGAGACCAAAGTTGTCATGAGTCCACCAGGGCAGATCACTGCTGTTTCTACATAAGGCTTTTTATCTTGAACCATCCCATGATTAGAAGAAAGTTCTGTATATCACAGTGAAAAGCAGGGATTCTTGAGTTCCCTCCAATATTTTTAAAGGCTATCATGACCACAGATAGGGTAGAGGAAATGTACCTATCTTTGGAAAGTTAGATGGAAATAGATACAGACTGTACCTGCAGCTGAAATAATGACTGAAGGAGCTGTCTTCACATGAAGAGAACACTTCAGAAATACCCTGTCGCAGAGCATTTTTTTCTGAAGTTAAACCTAGGCAGACTCTCTCCTAGGAATAGGGAAAATTGATTTGCTTACTGAATTGCTCACAGGAAAAGCTGATGTTGAAAGTTAAA
Source organism: Aleadryas rufinucha (assembly GCA_013397815.1). Lineage (NCBI taxonomy): Eukaryota > Metazoa > Chordata > Aves > Passeriformes > Aleadryas > Aleadryas rufinucha. Next base: position 392,966 of record VZTH01001468.1, read on the forward strand.
GTAATTACAAAGAATGGAAAACAATTGGGTCCAAATCAGAAGGTTTTTTTAAATCACTTCTCCTGCCTTTGACTTAGGCAGTAGTGCAAGGGTCTGCTCCCATCACAGCGAGGATTTGGAATGCATAAAGACGTGAGCACTCATTGAGCATATGCGGAAATGTCTGAAAAACAGATCTATAATTTCTTTCTTCTCCCTCTTGCTTGGTTTACCGAGGTGTCCCTGGGGTGCTCATTGTTAAGCATATTCATAAAAGTCCTCCAACTCCTAGAGAAGTGAAAGATACAGGGAAAAATCCTGCTTTGGGCTAGAGCTGAGCAGCACCAGTAGAATTTGCCAGTGGCTCAGCTCCTCCCTCGGTGTAAATTAGCACTTACAACTCCAAATGGAGTTTTGTAGTTTAGACCAGCTTGTTCTGCTTGCAGCATTGCAAGTGACAGCTGAGTTTGGCTTGTCCTGCTAGAAAAAACAGGAAAGGAAGAGAACAAAGTCTCCTTTGCCAGCACTTTCCAGATGATCTTTGTGATAGAAGTGTTTGTATTTTAATAAGTGTCTTTTTCGCACAGTCCAGCTATTTTTTCTTGAGCCTACAGAGAGATGACACAAGCAGATCCTCAGTGGGGGCCAACTGATGGAGCCTCAGCAGGTGCAATGGGCAAATTCTTACAGCACAAACCTATAACCTAAACCTCCTCACCTGTAGCCCACAGTGTTTTTTCTATGAGGTGAGGCTGGTGGAGCAGCTGTGAAAGGCACCTGAATTATGCAGTGATCTGACACAGACTGGAATTTTCCCACCAAGGAAGTCCCTACTTGCTGTAGTGGTGATTATGCAAAGCCAGCTCAGGTTTGTTCTTTGTTCTCATGCTCTTACCTTTCCTTGTGCTTGAAAATAATATGTGTACTCTGCAAATCTGCACTTTCCTGATGCAATCTCCATCTTATGCTTTTAAATCTATATTATATGAAATGTCAATCTATCCACTTTTGTCTCCCTGAATACAATAAGTATCAGGTTAATAACAATGACTGGTAGAAAACCAGCTCCATAGGAATTGGGTTGGGTTAGCTGAAAAACTGCATTGATTGAAAAAGAGTTAAAAGCCGCGTCATCCTGTCACCTTGCAGTGTGACAGTGCTCCCTGCTCAGCCTTCAGTTCCCTTCCATCTCCACACCAACTGCTGCTCTGACAGTTCCCAGCAGGCATCCAAAGGCTGGAGAGGGCTTGGCCAGGCAGCTCATCCCTGTTCCCAGAGCTGCAGCACATGGGGAGTCAGCACATGCCCACTTTTGCTGATCTGGAACATTCTCCATAGGAATCTCTGCCTGAAAGAGACTCACCAGACCCCAAACAAGCAAGCAGAAACATCAGTGCTATTTTTAAAATGCCTCTAACCTTCTATGGTCCTCATCATTGATTTGTGATTGGAAAAAAAAGGGAAGAGTAGGCTTTGATAGGTGACCCCTGCCATGAAAGAATACTGCAGTGCACAGCTGGAAAAGGAAAGAAAGAGGGAGAAAATGATAAAGTTTTAGGTACCTATAGTGCATCACATGCACGTATATGACTGATAAAGTATAAGAAACCATATGTTTCTTATTCCAGTTGTCCTCTGCACCCTTCTCTCCGAAGAAGGGATAGTAATGAAGTTTTATTACACATAAAATTAGCTTCTCTAAGTGCTACCATTAACTAGATAATAAAAAGAGTTGCCTGAATCTTGCAAAAGAATTGTTTTTTAAAATGTCAGTTAATTGCTAAATGACTCCAGCTCCTTTCCAACTACTTCATCTTTGCAGCAGTGAAGACTTCAGCAACTGACTGAAAGGTTTTATGTCCCTCTTCTACATTCCCTGCAAGGAAAGGCAAGAGACAGAGGGAGCCTCTTACACACTGCAGCAACTTGATATTGGAGCATCCAGTCTGTCCCTGGACCCTTTAGTGTCCCCAGGACAGACTGACCCACCAAGTAACAACTCCTTGGGATTTTCAGGGATTTCCCAGGCCCTGGCTCAGCCCTGGTGTCATCTGGGTGCTCCAGAAGGAAAAGTTACCAAAACAATTATCGCAAACATGCTTTCAAGTATAACTGAACATCAAAAGAAGTCTTCCTTGGATCGGTGGGGAAGGGTCTGTAAACCCTGAGCTGGGGTTTAAAGCTGTTTCAGGTGAGGTGTTCTTCTCTGGAGCCAGGGATGAACCATCAGTGAACAAACAAAGGAAGTGGGTTGAGGCAGAGATGAGGGGAGGGTTCACACCAACAGGAGCAAAGCCCTTTTTGGATCCCCTTTCAGGCATGTTTGTTACTTGTTATTGGGGACAGTCTGTGTGAGGCTGGGATCCCATTCTTGCAGTCCTGGGACCTGACTCTGCTTGGCTTTGCCCGGCTCCAGCTCTGTGGATTCCTGTACATCTGCTCTCCTTGCTCATGGTATCTACTTATTTAAATCTAGTTCAACTAAGCTTTGAGAACGGGTTTAAAATTAATCTCATGCTTTGTTGAATAGAAATGGTTTCAGTTGAAGTCTATGGGTAAGTGTCTGGCTGGAGTAAGTGCTGCTGTTATGAGCAGCATTGGAAAAGCCAATCAGTTGTGTGCCTAATGCCTGAGCATCCTCGTGCAGAGCACTCTTATTTGGGAGCAAAGGATCCCAGGGACATAGGCAGGAGGCTTTCTGGGAGCAAAGGATCCCAGGGACATTGGCAGGAGGCTTTCTGGGTTTTCTGGCTTTACCCACAGCCGAAATCATCATCAGTAATAGAGAACTGCATCACTGTCTCTTTCAGGTCCCTTTATTCTTCAAGAGTTCTGTTTAGATTATTGTACAAATCAGTATGAATCAAGTTTGGCTTTGTTTTTATCCAAGGATGCTGTCTAAGCTCTTCTCACACCATACAGAAGAACACTCCTTGCCACCAAATCCTGTCATCTTTATCCAGTTCTTCTTGGATGAGATGTCTGTGTGACTCAAATGTCAAGGTTAGTTCCAGTTTTCTTAAAAACTTACAGGATCTCATATCAAATAGGTGGAATTTTCTCCAGCAAAAAGGCCACCTCTAGGCTGTGGCCAAACTCTGCACCAAGTTTTAATAGGGAGCTCAGGGAATTAATTAGGTATGTTAAAATTGTCGGCAGTAACAAGAACTCATGTCCCTCACCAAAGCCGTAACCTATGGTTGAAGAGATGAATTGCTCGGGAACACATCCAGCACTGATTGCTTCATGTGAGGTCCCAGTGACTTCAGTGAGAATTCCTTTACGGACAGTCAGTGGAATACGGCACCCTGGTCAATGGTCCTTAAGGGACTTTAATGACTTCAATGATTTCTGTGACTTCAGCTGCCCTACAAGACAAGGGAGATGGTTTGAAGGTTTTACATGGTGTGGTTCTGAGGTGAATGTGTGGGTGATGCAGGAAAGCCAGGTGAGAATTAAGTGGGTTGTATGAAATGCTTGTGAATAAACTCCTCACCCTACATTGTCAAATTGTCTCTTCTAGAGAGATCCAGAGAAAAAAAATTATTTGACTCAAGTTTGCAGAGTTATATCATATTCCTGAGACAATTTTCCATATCCTGGCACATGAAAATGTAAATTTTCTTTAGGTGTGCTAACGGTCCTTCTGAAGAGAGATCAGAGGAATCTTAAATGTCTTAAAGCAAATCAGGCTCTCCAGATATGGTTGCGCTTTTGCATATGCAAAATATCATGGCTGGAAGGTCTTTTAGCCAGGAGTCTCTGAGCTGATGTTGTTCAGGCCGTTGACAATTCCAGTTTCTCTTCCCACAGTGCAGATGTTCACAGTGCTGAAATACTATTTATGAGTGAAGAAAAATGCTATTACAGTACTCTGGTAATGAAGGGAGAGTTCTATGGGTTGCAGAGTTATATCATATTCCTGAGACAATTTTCCATATCCTGGCACATGAAAATGTAAATTTTCTTTAGGTGTGCTAACGGTCCTTCTGAAGAGAGATCAGAGGAATCTTAAATGTCTTAAAGCAAATCAGGCTCTCCAGATATGGTTGCGCTTTTGCATATGCAAAATATCATGGCTGGAAGGTCTTTTAGCCAGGAGTCTCTGAGCTGATGTTGTTCAGGCCGTTGACAATTCCAGTTTCTCTTCCCACAGTGCAGATGTTCACAGTGCTGAAATACTATTTATGAGTGAAGAAAAATGCTATTACAGTACTCTGGTAATGAAGGGAGAGTTCTATGGGTTCATTGCTTCTTTGTTAAATACAAAACCCAATAAAGGGATTTGGAAGATGTCTGGGAGGGATAACTAGCAGAGAGTGAAAAAATAGGGAAAAGGAGAGACTGGTTGAATGTTATGGATGAGAACACACACAGGCAATTCCCTCTGGTTTATATTCTGATCACACAACAGTGTTACTCTGGAGTAACTCCTTGAAGCCAATAGTTTATAAAACAAAATTATTCTGGAGAGAAAAGCAGGTATTACACGTTTGTAAAAGGGGAAGAGGAATTTGACCTCATCGAGAGACATTAGCGAGGAATGACTGGGGGGGAAATTCTCAAAAGTCTTAAATTGCACTTTGAAAATGGATGTAGGATCTGTGTACCTGTGATCACAGAACATGCACAAGTACAAGGAGCTTTGTGAAGCTGCTCCTCCAGGGGCCTGGCAGCCAGGGCTGGGTTTGTCGATGCCCCGCATGTGCTCCAGCAAAGCCAGAACCACCTCAGACAGCACAGAGAAATCTGATGCAGCATCAACAGTTTACACACTTAAACCCAGTTCCACTTCAGCTTTTAAACTTTCTATCACTTCTGAAAGTAAGATTTAGATTCCTGGTATGAAGAGCTTTTAAAGATTTTCTTCTGCAGCAGAAGCATGTCAGGGATTTCTGTTTCCTGGGTTATGTGGATCTTGCCTTTGGCTGCTGGGGCCAGTTTAAAAAGTGACAGTCAGTGCACTGGGTTTGTATGGCCAGGTTTTGGTAGTGGGGGACTGCAGGGGTGAGAAGATTCTGTGAGAAGCTGCCAGAAGTTCCCCCACGTCCCATGGAGGCAACGACAGCCAGCTCCAAGACGGACCCAACACTGGCCAAGGCTGAGCCTGTCAGCAGTTTACTGGAATAACAGAGTTAAGATAGGGAAAACCCCAAAACTGTGCATTTGCAGCTGGTGGGAGGAGTGAGAACATGTGAGAGGAGCAGCTCTGCAGACCCCAAGGTTATGTTTTCTGTCCCCCATCCATCTGAGGGGACAGAGGGGTGGACAGAGTGGCTTTTGAGGGTGCCCGGTGCCACCAGGGAGACCCCACACAGGCACTGCTAAGGCAACACGTTTGGACTCTCTGTTTGCCAAGCTGTCATGTTAGTGTGCGCTCTGGAATGATTGGTGATTTCACAATGTTGTTTTCGAAAGAAATTGGAAATGCTGGGAAATGAACTCCAAAAATACCATGTAATGTGTGTAACTCTTTTGAAAAAGTGTTTTGGAGTATCAGCTCTTTGAGGAGGTGAGCACTGTGCATATTAAAATGATGCCTTTTCAAAGCTCTGAGCTGTTGCTAAAATGTTACAATAGAAAAGTCATTCCCTCCAAAACACATTACCAGTTAATGCAAGCACAGGATTTTTTAAAAAGCCATTCCATTCCTTGGTGCTGAGAGCAAGGGAGCAATCCAGACGCTGCAGCCTCGTGCCAGTGACCTGTGTGACTCAGTGTTCCTCTGGAGAAGAGCATCACGCTGGGGCTGTGACTCTAATTAGGGGACAATAGGCAGGAAGAGCTCCAGAACTTCTGAATGGGATCAAGAATACCTTTTGATCAACTAATAGAGGCTTCTTAGGATGAAAGTCATGAATGTTAAAAGCCATTTCAAAACAGCATCAGAATAGGATAAGCAACACTTCAAGCACCTGAGATCAAATAAGCAATTGTTTTGTGGAAATTCTTGATCAAAGAGACAGCAGCTCCCTGCCTGGTGCATCACCAGGCTGTGAGAGGGGGAAACAAGCACCAAAATTCAGGTGTATCTCAGCCTAAAACACTGCACAGACATGGGCAGCTGTGCTGTGCAGGAGCTGAGGATACATCCCTACCTTCAGCACTGCAGGAAACAACAGAAGTATTTTCCTACTTGAGTTCCAGATGCAGGGAGAAAAAAGGATGTTACCAAGGGGAAAATGCAATATGCTGACCATCTGGTGAGGCACTTGCAGGCAGGGTGAGATCTCAGCTACAGGAATGGATCCCCCACATCTCTCTTAGCCAGACTGCCAGGCAGCAGTCGAGATGCAGAAAAGATTTGGCTATTAAGAGGTGCTATGAAATACCATGGTACTTGAGAGGATTAACATAACCAAGTGCAGGCTTCAGCTGCTTGACTCTTTGTATGTGTTGCACTTGTGTAACATAATGTAGCAATAAATAATGTAGTATTGCATTAGACCATATGTTGAACATTAGCAGGAGTGATGTCACACACTAATTACCATGAACAAATGACCTGCAATTTCAAATCCATTTTTCAGAAACGTGTAAATTTAACCCCGTTTTAAGTGAGAAGGACCAAGCAGGTCCTTGGTCAGGAGGCTGGTGTGAGGTCAGGCTGGGATCTCCGTCCATGGGACTGGGATCAGCACGATTCCTGGGCAGGCAGGGCCTGGCTGGGACAGAGCTGGAGACAAACACAGCTCCAGCTTAGCTCAGGCAGGGCTGAGGGTCCAGGGCTGAGCTGAAATGCAGCCTCTGGGTCCTTGGGCTGTGGGTGGTGGTCCCAAGGGAGGCTGGGCAGGGCTGTCAAGGCCCACCAATGCACCCGGGACCCTAAGAGAACAGCCCAGTACAGAGAGCAGGACTGGAATGGCACATCATCTCCAGTGATGCACTTCCATGTTGTCCAGGAACAGCTCTGGAAGTCACTTCCAGCTGTGCTGAGCCTCTTCAGAGGGTCTGGTGTGTCAGGTCATGCACAGAATCAGTGTTGGAAGAGACCCACGAGATCATCCAGTCCAACTGTGTAGCATTGTTTCAGTTTGACCAGATCTGACTTTTGCTTACCAAATGTAACATCCTTTCCAAGATAACTTTTTAACCATCCCATCTTTAAGAACTTTCCTCAGAAGGATGGGTCAGATTTGGAACACACTGTCAATGCCAAAGTCTCTCCTTTGTGCAATGAAGAGGTTTCAGTAGTGTTCAGCCTTTAAATTGTGAAAGTTGTGTAACAAACCAATGTTTGCAGACTATCATTCCTTATTTCTCTCCTTAGAATCAGGCGCAGCATAGATATTTTTGATAAATTATTAAATATATCCACCAGGTAGTCAGGTTGAGCGGTGTTCATCCTAAAGGCTCAAAAAATAGCACATTGCAAGTGCAGTTTTTACTTATTATGCAAGACTTCTTCTGCAAGCAGAAGTGAAGAGTGGGAGAGGTGGAGATACAATCCCATGTGTTGATGGAGTGATTACTTCAGGAATTCATTTATGTTTGCTAAAAAACTTTATGCAGATTTGTCCAGGTCATTTGGAGCTTTGCTTCTCAACTGTGCACATGCTGAGGATTATGAAACCCCACTGAGTTCTCATCTTCTGAATTCCTTTTATCTTGTTTTCACTTCAGACTGCATCATACTGAAATTTAGTGGGAATATGTTACTTCTCTAACTGCAGAGTTACCATAATGCATTTAACATGGCCTGCATATCAATTACATTCCTATAATCATGGATTAAAGAGTCTGGAACGGCGCATATAAAGAAATCAAGAATTTAGTTAGGTTTTATAACTGTGGGCTTAGAGTCAGTGAGAAATAAAAATGCATGCAGGCTTGGTTTTCCTTCTCTTCCCTTCCTTGGGCAGCTGCCCAAATGTTGCATCTCTGAGTTAGAAAAAGGAGTTGGGTTTGGCTCCTGTACAGATTCCACATTCACTGAGCTGCTTTCTTCATTTAGTGAGTGCTCTCTCTGAGCTACACTGGCCACATTCATCTTTATTAGGCAGTAATAGGAGTCACTGCATGGGAAGCCTTAATCCTGAGCTCTGCATAAAACTGCAGCTTGCAGATGCTCTAATCCTCCCAGCTATTAGCACAATAAATTTATAATTGATATATAGGTGTAAGTCTTCCACATCACCTGCCCAAAAGCAAGAGTTATGAAATTTAATAAACTGCCTGTGTCCTTGGAGCTGTGATCTCCCTTCATTGAGGAGAACAAAATATCCATCAGTGCTCCTGACAATTATTAGAATCATTGTTAATGTACTATGAGGAGTAATTCACCATCAGGGTAAGCTCTGAGACACAGTAGGCAAATTTAAAATATTTTATTGTGCTAGTATTACAGTTACAAGTGATATTTTAAAGCAATTTGCCATGATAATGTCAGTGCAGTGCTAAGACAAGTAGTTCCTTTTAATGCTGTTCACAGAGAAGCTGATATCCACACAGATGTAGCAAAGCTTCTGAAAGACTGGCTTAATACAAGGGGAAAAGCAAAATCAGTGTGATACAGCACAGTTGTGAGGGGAAAGATGCTGGGTGGGTTTCTGGGAGGGTGTGAGTGCCTGAGATGAAGCAGTGCTGAGTAACAGATTGCAGCCAGGACACACCAGTGACTCCACCATGGAACTGGTGCAGTGCAATTTACATCTTTCTCTTTCTAAGAAAAACAGAAACACTATAAACATATGCAAAAATAGTTAGCTGTTACCTCCAAGGCACTATTTCACCACATTTCTAGGATATTAAGACAAACTAATCATGTCTGTAATAAAGAAATGCTGTTTTTCCTCAGCAGTATGCAAGGGAAGCAGCATCTTCCTGGAGGTGTATATTTGATGAACTGCAGTACTGATTATTTGATTGATTTAACTATCAGAGAGGTTATAATAATAATAAACCAATTCAAGATATCATTAACTAGCAGAGCATTTGAAATAATACAAATGAGACAATGATTCATGGGCATGTTCAGATTTCTTTTTATGGACTGTTGGGGTCCTTAGGTATTTAGAGCCAGTTTGCACATAATTATGGGCACTTACATAATGTTGTTTTCTAAGAGAATTTCTTGATTATAACTAGTTTGGAACAAAGCAGAAAACAAAAAGAGCATCTAGAACATCAAAAGGAAAGAAACTATATCTCCAGAAGGAGTTAGAAAAATGCAGATGTTTATAGAGAGCTCAGCATGGGTAAGAGTGGGAAGTACCTCCAGCCACCAGATACTGGGCAATTAGTTACCTCAAATTTGGTTTGGAAGGATTTGGAAAAGAAATGATTCTTTGTAATGCTTTTGTTTGTGCTCCTTCACCTATGGATGTCTTTAATTATGCAAATGCGTGCCTTAATGCAAGTGTGCCTTTTGTGTAGACAAATATTGGTGATATTTGTGAGTGCTGTGGATGCCCAGGGTAAAGGCTGACTTTTGAGATACATGTGAGGCTGCCATGGGATTAAAGAAATGTAATTTATAAATGCATTCATTTGATTGGTGAAACATCTGAGTTTCCATTGCGGCCTCCTGTAGTCCATATGAGTTTGCATCCGCACACTGATGGTTTGAGGATCTTTAGCATAAACAAAGACTTTGTAATAATGGCTTCCCCATCTCTCCTTCCTTCTGACATTGTGCACATCCTTTATATCCAATGGGAAAAACTGATCTCCTGCAGAGACTTTGGAAGCCACAGAAGAGGCTCCTCTTCCCCTTCTGAGCCTCACCAGAGACCAGGTGGCCATAAAGTGGCTATTGGAGGTTTCATGCACATTTTCTACAGTTCCTCTTTTTTGCTGCAACAAAAGGCTTTCTTTAACTAGGCCACCCATTAATGATCAGATACTTTTATCCTTTCTTGCCAGACACAAACTCTTTTCTCCTATCCATAATGTTCTTCGCCTGTTTCTGCTTCATAATCAATGTAGGCAGTTTTATTACTTCCAGGATCTAATTTAACATCAAAAGAATCAGACCACCTCTCTGGTGTGTGAATGACTGGCAGACCTGATTCAGGGAAGACATGAGGCACGTTCAGTATATTATAGAACCAGGTTTTCTGTCTGCCAGCATTGCTGCCTTAAATGCAGGGAGAGCTAAGGGAAACCATGGTGGGTACAAAAGCAGCAGTAAAGAGTTTTTTGTGCCAGATCCCCAAAGTGTGCCTGTAAAAATATTTCCTAATGCAGCTCTCCATCACTGCTCGTGTTAAACCTTTTAAGTCCATGTGTAATCTGGTAAATCTTATTCATCCAGATAGATGGATTTGAATGAGAACTCACCCTGCGAGGAAAGACTGGCCTGGAGAAGATAACAGTTCTTATTTGTCATCCTCTGTTATTGTAACCATATTACAGAGGATAATGAAGTGCGAGGGACAGCAATTAGTTGGTGGCAGCACAAATGATAAGCACAGCACCAGGACTTTCATATACTGTGGTGTGCAACGTAGCCTATTGATTTAACGGCAGCTTTTCTCCCTTTCACTCTCCAGTAAAAAACAGCGCTGAGATTTATGTGAGCAGGACTGCTTTGGAATACAGATCAGGCTGGAGAAACGCTGGTGTGAATATTTGGATGCTCACAGTTTAAAAACCCCAGCCTAGGTTAATTCATAAAGCGCTTTCCAAACGGGCTGGATGCCGTGTGGCCCTCGGTAGGGCTCCTTGGCTTTGCTCCTCACACCTGACTGCCAATTAATCTGCCTTTTAACTGTGCCTGCGTGGAGCCACACATGCTTGGAGGCACCAGCAATGTGTCTCTCTCCAGGCCTCTCCGAACTGGGTCACCCTTCAGCTATTGGTTAGTGGTAAATTATTCCCTTTGAGATTCCCAAGCCACTCCGTGGGGCTGTCTATTGTCATGTTCTGGCACTGAGATTGTAGAACAGATTATGGGCAATCTGTCAGTTCAGGCTGTTCAAGGAGAGATGAAAAATCAGACACGTGTTGCTCTCACACACTGAGAAATTCAAACAAAGACAACAGAAAAACCCTTTTTCTCCATTTATTATTCCATTATTATTCCCTATTATAATATGGCAAATAAAGCATGAAGTACATCTTGAATAAAGAGCTCTAATGATGTACGGCACTTGGCATTATCCAAATGTTCCCGTGGATCTCAATGGAGAAGAATGTCAGGTGTCTTGAGTTGGTTTTGATGTTCAGCAGCTTCCACAGAACCCATGGAGGCTGAGCCCCATCCCAAAAATCACCTTTGGTTGCACTTAAAAACACACTTCGCTTGTCAGGGTTGAGGCCAATCGACTACAGGGTGATGATGCATTTAGATTAATGTTTAGATTTAGATGATGCATTTGTAATTAATGTTTCCTGGTACAATTTTAAACTTGAAAATGAGAATCCAGAAGAATTTATTGTTGATCTTGGAGGGGATTTTAAGTTCCGTTGAAATCATCGCCTTTGAATTCAACCAGGCCACCAACGTTGTAGGAATTCTTGTATGGGCTTCCAGAAGTGTCCAAGGCCAGGTTGCACGGGGCTTGGAGCAACCTGGGCTAGTGGAAGGTGGAATGAGATGGTCTTGAAGGTCCCTTGCCATCCAAAGCATTCTCTATTCCTCCCTCTCTAACCCTGAATTATGTAACATAATGAGTTGCAGGCTCTGCCTTGAGTAGGGTATGGCTTTTTTTGGCTTTGTCTCTGATAAATAATCATCTGCCAGTGAACGTTTAATATTTTCACCTAGTATTGTAGGTTAAAAAGAGAATTGCGTTGGAAATTTCATTCTGATAAACAAGCAGTGAGATGATAAATGCCACGAAAAACAGCTCCAGTCACTGCAATGCTTAATGGTTTCTAGTCTTGGTTTTACATCAGCTTCCAATTACAGCTGCAAAGGCAGAACCCCAATGTTGATGTAATTAGAGGACATATAAGCAAATTAAGAATTGAACAAATATTTCAGAGCTCAGAATAAACAATCCTAATAACATTTTTAGCCATTAAAGAAGCCTCTTATTTTTGTTCTAAATAAAGGACATTCTGGCAATGGATGAACAAGGCTGAGGAAGTTGTGGGGAGTTTGAGTTGGTGGGAGGATTTACTGTGGGGCAAGAATTGCCTCTCAGCCCTGGCCCTGGTTTAGATGGTTTCTCGTGCTGTTTGTTGGCCAGGGCAGTCGCTGGATGGGTCCTCAGTTCTTGGATAAAACCAGGAAACAGCCCCATGGATGCTGCACCCCCTGTGCCCTCAGGCAAGTTGTAGGAGTAATGATCCAAATGGGTTTAGGAGTTTTATTGCAGCAGGGAGGCAGCAGGGGTCAAATCTGCACCAGAAAACCTATAACTAAGTCTGTAATTCTTTTATGGGCAAAGCTGCAGGGATTTCTGCTTGATTAAGGATTGCATGATTGAGGCCAGTGACATTAACAGGCACAGTGTCCCCTCTGCATCTAAAATAGTGATCAAAAATGACAGGAAAAGCCATGTAATAGCAAAATCCCAACACTTTCTCACTGGTAAGAGTGGCTACATGCTTCCCATGCTTCCCAGGTCTATAAATGGGATTTGATTCTCTTTTTTTTCTGCTATTAAAAGCAATTTTTGGAACTTCTCTGTTGTATTTAATGCATATCTTTTGCCTCTCCCGGCTCTGCACTTCCCCAGCTTTGTTTTGAGGCTACATGATCAATAAATGCCACTGCTGAAGTGCTTTGCCAGTTCTGGTATCAGAAATGAAAACAGAAGCTCCAGCTCTCTTTTACTGGTCATGACAAATTGATTCTTTTCGGTCTACCTTGCATTTCTCTCACTTCATGTGTCTGAAGAGGGGGGGATTTCTCACAGCACCTGCTGCTGGGCCAGCCTGAATTCCAAGATCCTTTAAAGATTTGTTACTAAATTACTCTTGTGCTCATGTAAAATGGGAACCAGTGGGATTCTTCTAATTTGAAACCATTTGTGTTTTGGCAATTAAAAATAGTAAAACAGAGACTGTCCATGTAGAATGAACCTGCACTTGTAATTACAATTTGTCCAGGAATACTCAGGGCTGTGCAATTAAGTGAGGAATTACGTGCTTAAAGGACCACTTGGGCACTTTATAGCCAAATAAAAACATAACTATTCATAAGTACAGGTGCATATATGTTTGCTTAAAAAGAAACAACAAACAATTATTGGATCCCTGGTGGAACCATTTATTCCCTTCCCCAGGAAATAAAAGGACTGACTTGTGCTGAAGGAAGAATTTTTGTTCTTGCTGCACAAAACTTTACCAGGATTGTTTTCCAATTACTGTTTTGAGCAACAGCACAGGTTCAGGAATGGATCAATCTGAAACTTTTCTTGTAGCTCCCTAAAATACACCCACAGTTTACTCTATTTTGCAGCCAGTTTTGCTGAGACACAGAAGTGCAGAGAGCTTTGCCACTTGGTTTAGCTTTTTTTTCCCCAAAAAGTCCATTAACAAACACTTATTGTTCTTAAGAGTTTGTGACACATATGAAGTGTAGAACTTACATTTCTTCAGAGTCAGTTAATGAACTGAGTGTGCATTGCTGTCTGCTGGAATCTGTCCCTGAGATTTCCAATTCCTTTTGCTTAATTTCTGTGTTCTGGAAGTTTTAAAACTGTCAGCAAAGATGTTTTACCAGTCTTCACATTACGGCAGGAACTGAACCCTACTTTCATTAAGGGGTGGAAAGGGATGACAGTTGGATTCTGTTTTCCTCAGATCACATAGGAGAAGGTATGGGTGAGCAAAAACTACCACTGCAAAAAAAAAGAGAGCAGGTAAAATATGTACTCACTGGAAAAAAATTACAGGAGCTTTAGTCATCGATGCAGAACACATACGACACCTAATTAAATCAGGTTTAATTGAAATTAAAATAAATGGCCTGAATTAAGGGATGCAGCTTGTGAGGAACACTCAGCTCCCATTGTGCGGCAGACTTTACATGAGGCATTTTTGATAAGACATTTTAGGGGGCAGAAGCTGTCACTGTGTGTTTGTACCATGGAGAAGGGCAGAGGACAGGACAGAGATCTCTGCTCTGGCACCTGGATGTGTCCCAGCTCCTCTGCGTCCCTGCTGGGTGACCTTTGGCAAGTCACATCTCATTTCTGACACTCTCTGAAAGCATTTTGTAGTCTCCTCAGGAGTAGCAATATGTAGGAACAAAGCACCATTGTCCCAGGAATGTGTGATTTGCGTGCTGCTTTATTCCACAGGATGGGGCTTAAACAAAATTTATGGGAAATGCTGGGTTGTGCTGGATCTCTGCACAGGAGTGAATCTTACCCAAGATCAATAGAGTCATTCCCCAGTCCTGTGGGTTTTATGAGTGCCACAGCATAAAGGAATCAGGTCCTTCCCCAACAAAAGCACTATGCCTCTGCATAATTGCTAAACTTGGGAATTGGATAAAAACTGAATTCTGTTTTTTCAGTGTTTTCCACTTCTTTGTAACCATTAATGAAATTACAGCCCTGCTAATAACAGTGTGACATCCTGGCCATGGGAAAGGTATGTGGGAATTGTCAGCAAATGCAAGTTTGAGTCAAAAAGGTGCAAGTCCTCACCTGTTGTTATCCTGCTGACTTCATCAAGGTTATACAGTGTTTTCAGGAATGCATGGGAAGTGGTATTTTTCAAGTTATTATTTTGATTTTCCGTAAGATTTGGCCACTTCTGATGGGCTGGGGGAGTCCAGCACCACTTCGGCAGAGACTGGTGGGAACAGCAACTACAACAGTGAGTGGTTTCCAACAAATCCAATGGCTCATGTAGGGTGGTGGGATCTGAGGGAGCTGCTTCCAGCCTGTCCCTGTGCATGGTTTCTCTCTTGAACGGCACATAATCCTTTGGAGCCCAAACCTGAGGGATGCTGAGCCAGAAACTCAAGTGAATTAAGTAGTTTCATACAGTGTTTCAGTTATACTGGGTTGGATTTTTAAACTCATCCCAAACCTGTGCTTTAGGCAGCTGGATGGATGCAATTTATAGTTCCATGTCCTTAAATGCTGCGCATTGTGCCACAGGCCTGCCTGGTCTCACCTGGAGAGTGAGACCTGGGCTGTTGGGTTGGAACGAAACACCCACTGGAGACATAAGAATCCTTCTGCTTCTCCCTTAATGTGGTATTCCTGAGGTTAAAGAGAGGTTCAAGCCTCTTCTGATCACTAAAGAGTTTGTGAAGTTTTACATTAAACCAGCTCTAGGTCAGTATGCCTGGCCACATTTCAACTTGGGTAAATCACAGGGCACAGGATTGGATGTTCTGGCTCATTTCATGCTTCATCCCATTCATTCGGATACTATCAGTAACACTGAGGACCAAATCTTCTGGCATCAGCTGCCTATGGTGGTACTGCATCCACTTCTATCCAGAACCAATTTGATTTCACTTCCTTATGCAAAACCTCTACAGAGAGCACTCAGTGCTCAGGGAAAAGAGAACCTCAACTGTGTCGGTATTTGCTCCTTTAATACATTTTGGGATGTGTGTGGGTTTATTTACAAAGCACGTGTAGTTAAATGTCATTGAAAAATATAATTAAAAATCAATTAAGAGACCATTTTAAAAACAAGAGCTTGTAAAAATGGAATTTACAATAATAACCAGACTAAGCATTTGGCATTTACATGTCTGCACCAAATAGCAATTCCCTTGTTAGTTGTGCTTGAGTGACAAGGTATTCACTTATCTCCTGGATATAAATTCCAATATTCTTGTTATTGCTAGGACAAATAAATACCTGCATAAAGACTTCTTGCACTGCCAAGTAACAGCAACTGATTAAATTCAGACAATTGTTTTTTTGTTCTTGTCTGGGCCCAGTGCCAAAATTATCCCATTGTATGAATGGCCAGATTTTGCGCTCAGCTTATGCTCAGTTAATGCAAGGTAAATACTGTGCTACCAATACAAATCTAAGCACAGAGAGACATTGTGAAATGTCTCTTGTTTGAATTTCCTACGGAAAACCTGAACATGCAGAACACATAGAAGCAAAAATGGAGGAGTATTTGGCCTATAACACAACATGATGGTGAAGGCAATTGCTGTGACTGGACCTCTCCAAGGGGGAGGACATGAGTTGTCCTTGGACCCTGTGAGGTACAGAAGTCCCTGTGACACATTTTGGCTTCCAGAGAAATAACTGGCAATGTCTCCGTAAGTCCATTGGGATGCCTGTATGTCCATGTGGAATTCATGCCTGCACGCTCTGGATCTGGCTTTAAATGGTAGGAATTCAAGGACTGTCTTGCTGTGGGATCAAATATCCCAGATTTATAACCAAGCCTGAAGTCTTTTTCTTTGTTGATACTCATCCCCTTCCTCTTCCATCTTCATCATGAACAGTTGGGGGTATTCCTGAGGTTCTTGTGAAAGAAGTGGAGATTAAATACATAAAAAGCATTTTAAACATCATGAGCCCATAGGAAGTGCTGGAATCAGTGATAATGTCCATCTGTGGTGGTTCCGTGTTGAAGGGGATGGGGCAGGGTTACCCTTGGAAAGTTCTCTGCCTGTGCCTGTGTCCACATCCCTTCTCTTCCTGGCAATACTGAGGTGAGTGGCTGGCTCTTCCCAAGCTTTGGAGACAGCCTGGAGAGCAGGGTGTTGTGCTGGAGAGCAATGTGCCTCTTCCAGGTGGGGTGGAAGGTTGGTGGTAGTGGCTGCATTGGGCCATTTCTCTCAGGTGACGGATTAAAGGGATCTGTGAAACCTCCCACACCCTCCTGTTTGATTCTGTGCTGATTGGGTTCTCTCCTGTGCCTGGCTTTGGTTTCCACAATTTAGCTCTCATTCCTCATTACATGCACAGACCTAAAAGAATCAAAACCCTCTTGAAAGTCTGACATTGCAGCCCTTTAGAATTTGGATGATATGGAGAGTCTGTTTCCCCTATTTATGACTAATCAGAGGTTTCATATGTGCCACCCCGTGCTCTCATCAGTTCAAGATGCAGAAATCAGCCCCTTTCTTTTACCATGGCATCCTTCTTTGTCCCTGAAGATCACCATTAAAATCTTACTGTAATAGTCAATCTGCATTTTTCCCAGTTTTCAGATCCATGGATACACTGCAATAACACACTTACACTTGTTTTATGAGGAGGGCTTACTGCAAGTATTTTATTCCATTTTAGGGATTTCCTCCCTCATTTTTTGGTCCCATGTTCAGCCCATTCACAGGGGTCGTTGCCTGTGCCATCCCTGCACCCCTCCAAGCAGGCAGCACCCTGGTGTATCCCTCTCCAGACATCTTCCCTCTGATCCAGGCGATTTGTGCTCAGACTTGGATGGAATATGGGTTTTTTGTGTTCGCATACGAACATCTGCTTCAAATTCTCAAGCCAAGAAAGACAAGAAGCAAATTAAACTATTTGTTCTTCTTTCTCACTCTTTAATATCAAAGTCATCCCTTACGTGCTCCTTAAGCTTCCACTTTTGATCAGGAGATATTAAAAATGGATCTAAACAACTCACATCTTAATCATATTCCTTTGTGAGCAGGGTAAGAGTGAGGGGAGCAGGGGAGAGAAGCCAAAGCTGCTTTGCTGCTCATGCTCAGTATCCAACACTTAATTCTCTGCCCTGCCCTGGGAGCAGAGGAGAATCCCTGTCCCTCCCGAGCTGCCCAGGGCAGAGCACGAGGCCTCTGGGACATCCTGCAGCTTGAAATCAATCTCTGCCTGCGCTGGAGCAGCCTGGGAACAATTCCCTGCTGCTCTCTGATTTGTGCTGGAGACCTGGAAAAGGGAGTTTGGAGGATGACTCAGACATTCCTTCTTCCCCCTGGGCTTTCTTGCTGTGCCAGCCCCGCAGCCAAGTTGCTCTTCTGGGTGCCTTGGTTGCAAGCTCTCAAAAATCTCTTAAAGAAAATTCTATAAAATGTCTTTTAGGAAAAACCAAAGAGAAACTTGCATGTTTTCACAATCCTGCACAGATTTTGGAAAAGATGTCATTCAGTTCAGGAGGAAAACCAATACATTATGGTGCTATTTGGATTCAATCAGTGAAAAATGAAAAGATAATAAAATAAGGTTTAACATTTCACAAGAAATTTTTCATTCTGCACAAACCTGATTTCATTCTGTGATGAGATCACAGATTTAGTTGCAAGTTCTATTAGAGTAGCTGTGCAAATAAAATAAATTTTTGTGACATGTTTGATTCAGTACTGAAGGATATTCTGATTAAAAAATCAGCACTATACAATTATCAACAACATGCATTAATAATTGAATAAAAACTGAATGACAGATCTCGAAAAGCAGCTGTCAATGTGAATAAACATCGAATGTATTTCTGGTGGGTTTCTGCTATTCCACTTACTCCTATCAATATTTACATTACTGATCTAGGAGTAAATATGGAGTCACTGCAGCAGAAATTTGTGAATGACAGAAGAACTGGCAGAGTAGTGAGTGCTGATGGGCACAGAGTGTTCACATGGAGCCATCTAAACCAGCTGACAAATTGTTTTAGCATTTCTAGAGGAAGGTTGAAATTTATCTCCATGTTATTGGCATCCCTGCCCATGGCAGGGGGTTGGAACGAGACGATGTTTAAGGTTCCTGTGAACCCAAAATGTTCTGTCCTTCCCAGCCCAAGCCTTTCTATAATTTCTGGGACTCTCTTATTCTCTGCAAGGAGCTGTGCTTGTTTTTGTAGGCAGTGAAGGCTCTGGGAACTGAAAGATCCGCGTGTCAGGCAGGAGATGACAGAGTTTGCCAAGCGAAGGGACCCAAGGAAACGGGAGCTTTGTCCTTGGGCCAGGTGATTTTGTGCCCCTGAGGTTAACTGGCACAGCCTGAGCTGTGCCCATGTCCCTGGAATCCAGTGCTCCCCACACTCCAGGCTGTGCCCAGCCTCCTGCTGGGATGAGCCCTGTGTGACACCAGAGGAGTGCTCGGGGCGGTCCCAGGCTGACCCTGGCCCCGTTCCCCAGGAGTTTTCCCGCTGTAGCTGGAACTAATGAGGCCAAGGAGGCAGGAGGAGGGATGAGGAGAGCAGCACTCCGCACACCTGCTGCCTCCCCGCTGCCAAGAGCCTCTGCTGCTGCCACGGAGCAGATTTCTGAGCAGAGAAGAGAGGAAGAAAAAATGTGATCCCTTTTCTGCTGATGAGGTATCTCAGAGGTGAGAGGGCAGCATGAGAGGAGACTCAAATGCTTGAAGACCCCAGAAGTGCAGAAGGGAGCCCTGGATGATTTCCAGGAAAAAAAGAATTGGCACCTCATTTCCATGTATCTGAATTCAGTTCACTGTTTCGGTTTTAACAGAGAGTCAGCTTAGGTCAGTGGGAAGATTTTGATTTATTTGGTGAGGTTTATACTGGGCTTTGCAGCCCTGCATGCTGCAGGCCCTTCCCTTTCCCTGTGGCTTAAGGACACTGAGGAATGGAGAGCATCATCCTTCAGGGAGACACAACTCTGAGGATTTTTTATACTTCTACTTGTGCCAGCTCAAACTTCATGGACAAGTTAAGAGCTGCTCTTCCCTGTGCTCTCAGTTCACCATCTATCACTGACACTAAAAACCCTTGGAACAGGAATATTACAAAGGTTTGGGGAAGATCTCAACATGCCCTTAAAGGGGTGTGAGGTTTAGTGGGCAGCTGTAGAAATGGCTTTGCTTTATGGACTTCACACGCTGTAAAAAGACAACTCACTACCCACAGTCTTAATTAGAGTGCTCTGGACTATTAAGGGAGATGTGGGAGCTTTGTCCAAGCCAGGCAGAAATCAGCCAGTGTGGATCTTATCTAGGACGCAGTTTTGGGAATAATGTCTCTCTATTTGGACATTGTATCCAAAAAACCTTCTATTTGCAGTAAAGTATCAAAACAAGACATTTCAAGTCTCACACACAGCTCATACCTTTTCAGAATAGTGCAGATCTGGGAGCCTTTGAGCTCCCACAGGAGTTAAATAATGATAGTTATGGTCATTTGTAAAGCCATTCCCTTGGATGTGTGACAGGAATGAGCCTCACATCTCTTACAGCACAAACTTCCTAAGTGAGGAATGAAGGAAGTTCACATCTTCTCATGATTTATACACTGATTTCTGATTCCAGAGTCACATTGCTGTAGCTTGCAAGCCAGGGCATCGTGACAGCAGCTCAGGCCTCCTCTTTCTGAGGACTCTGTGGGCATCTAATGAATTCACTGTGAATTTCCCACTGTCTGTTTAAGGTTTGACTCTATATGGCAAGATCAGTCTTTGTCTCTTCTTCTACTGAGGGAGCTTAAAGCAAAGTCCCCCTGAATACTGAGGACTAAAATAGCTGAACACAGTAAAGAAACCTTCCTCAGTGAGCTGTCTGACATCCATCCCCTCTTCACAGGTATTCTGCAGGTCAATAAAACCTCCATGAACCCAGAAACCAACCTGCCAGACAGCTTCATCCTTACATCGCCTACATCCCACACTGCCTTTTGGCTTTGGATTGCTCTGGTTCCAGTCAGTCTCTCTCTAATAGGCAGACACGAAGTTGTCATCTAGAAAACAGGAGTTATGGGGAAAATCTGCATCTCTGAGTCACACAAACCCATCCAAATCTTTCCAAGCTCATCCACTTCCAGTGTTAATGAGCTGCTGTGTGACACTTTACTGGCACTGTACAACATCCCATAACAAGGGGACAAAAACCTCCTTCAGCCCAGGAAAGGCCCCTGGGACCAGGCAGACAGGAGGACCTGCTCAGCCTGTGAGCCACAGCAAGGCTGCAGAGGGTGCAGTTCCACCTTGCCTTGTAATACTGTAAGATTTATTTTCAGATCTTATCAGCAATTCACTGTGGGCTGTTCTCTGCTGAGCAAAATTCATCCATCAATCTTCTGGTATGGCCACATTCCAGCCTACACCGAGGTGACAGTTCAGTTGTGCTAATGATCAGCCTCACATCCACATCCGCATTCCCCCTTGGTCTGATTCTTCTTCTCTTATGATAATTTAATTGATTGAGCACACTGGCTTCTAGTCAAGAAGCTCTTCTCATCTTAACTCTCAGTTTAAAAAAATCACCGCTCAACATCTCTATAATTAGAGTTAGTTGCTAAACCCTGTATCCAGGTGATTACTGGTGTATGAGAGGGACATGTCTTGAACTGATCAAATCAGGGATTTAAGCAAAATGCCCTTGATCCATGTTTCACAATTCGTTAATGTCTTCTACTTTGGGTATTTTTCCCCTTTTTGGTGTTAAATATAGCCGGGTTAGGAAGGTTCATGTAGAATCAGGACAGTTAGGGGTAATTTTTTATTCATATCCCTGTTATTGTTTGGGGAAGCTCAGTAGGGTTCATTAATATTGCATTTCCAATGAAAAGGCACTCAAGAGCCAAACAGTTCAATTATATTCTGAAGCTGCAATGCGATATAAAAATGAGCAGTGCAGTGATGCTGTCATGGTTTAAACCAACTGCTCCTGTCTGTAGTCAACAGCACCACTCTCCCCTTCAGTCCACAGGGCAGCTGTGCCACAATACAAACCAAACCCAAATGACTTTATCTGAGGGGTTCATTTGGGGTTTTGTACTTGAGTCAGGTTCACTGAGAGGCTCAAAAAACAAAAGAAATCTTGAGAGTGAGAGTATGACTGATCCTATGTGCTGACCCTACTTCCATGAAGGTGTTTCTTTGCAGGAAAGCTCCCACTGCAGGGATGGAACTGCAGCTGCTGAAGTGGGGGAGGATGTGCCAAGCTCCCTGTTCTACTTTGCATTTGCTTGGTCCAATAGGAGCATCGAGGATGTGATAATCTGCATCCAGAACTACACAGAATTATGAATTATCCCCTTCTGAATCTGACTGTTCCCCTTCAGCCTGGAGGGGAGAAGGTTCTGGGGAGAGCCCATTGCAGCCTTAAAGAGGGTTATAAAAAAGAGGGAAAGTCAGTTTTTACACAGACATGGTGATAGGACAAGGGAGAATAGTTTTAAACTAAAAATAAGTGAGATTTAGATCAAGTGTTAAGAAGGAATTGTTCCCTGGGAGGGTGGGGAGGCCCTGGCACAGGCTGCCCAGAGAAGCTGGGGCTGCCCCTGGATCCTGGAAGTGTCCAAGGCCAGGTTGGACAGGGCTTGGAGCATCCTGGGATAGTGGAAGGTGTCCCTGCCCATGGCAGGGGTGGAATGGGATGAACTTAAAGGTCCCTTCCAACCCAAACCATTTGTGATTCTGTGAGTAACCCCTACTTCTCTGAAAGAGAGAGTGAGAACTTGTGATTGATTCCAGCAAAAGTGAGATCATGCTTTATATGCAGAGGCCTCTGATTTTCCTGATGCAATGGGATCTGCTTGCAAGAAATGATGATATATAAAAATTTAATGTTTTGGAAGTTTTATTATTTTTCTTTATAGGAAACACCAAAGTAAAATTTGATTTTGCTGGATTTATGGCTTGATCACTCACCCTATTAAGAGTAATGATTCCACTCTCTGACCTTGTAGGACAGCAGCTATGAAATTTGAGATGATGGCCCAAACATTTTTGCAATACAACTCTTGGCTAGTGCATGACAGGCTATTGACTGAAATACTGTCAATGCACAAATGAGATTATAACCAGAGAAGGTCTTGATT
The DNA here is from genome assembly GCA_013397815.1 of Aleadryas rufinucha. Taxonomy (NCBI): domain Eukaryota; kingdom Metazoa; phylum Chordata; class Aves; order Passeriformes; genus Aleadryas; species Aleadryas rufinucha. Next base: position 415,511 of record VZTH01001468.1, read on the forward strand.
GCTTTGGTCTGTTATTCAATACCCTCCTCTCTTATAAGCAGCTCCTTGGCATTTTTTTCAGGCTAAGGTGGACCTTCCTTCCCTGACAAATGACACATTAGTTGATTGTGTAGACAGACTCTTTGCTGCAGCTTTTTTATCTTCAGAAGACTTATCTCTAACAGGACTCTTGCACTTGGTGTCTGCACTGCTCGAGTCCTGTGCTCTGTGAGAGAGTCTGATCTGGCTGTGATGGAGAGAGCAGGAGCAGCCTCACATCCTGCTGGGGCAGTGTTCCATGGCTGGAGAGGGAAAGGATGGCTGGAGTGCTCAGCTTTCATTTCATTTAAATGAGCAGAATTGCTTTACTTCCCCCCTAGGTATAACAATTATTAAGAATTTATATTGCTATTCGTGCTGTATAATAATGAACAGAAACTGGGTTTGCACTCTTAACCTTTGCTGTTAGGTAGAAATAGAGAAGCAGCAACAGTGACTCTTATGAGACCAGATATATCTGCACCATCGCACTCACTGTCTCCTTTTACACTTTGGGAGACAGTGAGTTTGTGCTGTATCATCTTTGGATGTCCCCACTGTGCAAAGTAACTAGTTAATTCATTTTTTACTTTCTTCCATATGTTTCCAAAATAAATCTATTCATCAGTTAAATCAACCCACCCAGCATTCCTCATGTATTCTGATTTTTCAGTTAAATATTGTTTGTATTTAAATATAAATATTGCTCAAAATGTAGCATTAATATTTTGCCTACTGAAATGCAGTTCTGTATCTAATTAAAATTTAAACAGCCATTATGTACATGAAAGTTTTTTTGTTGTAGTTTGCAAGGTGCTATAACAATAATTACCCGAGTGCATCAATCATTTTTCATTGCCTCATTTGTATCACGGGGATAAGTAGCTCCGATTAAAATCCCATTTTACATAAATAGATACGGTTTGAATCAAACCACAGTCTGTTTCCACTTCTGAAACACTGGCCATAGGATATCTTTTTCATTATTCAAAGTGTATGGTGTGTACTGCTTATCTTTTTGTGCTTAAAAAGACATAAGTCTGCAGGCAGACATGCCTTAGTGCAGGTTTGGCAGGGAACAAATAAATGTTACTGTAATTATCTATCAATTTTACTGTTCCAGATATTTTAGCCAAAAAGCTAACTAGTATAATCACATGTTTATTCCTGACACATTATAGTTTGAGTAAGCAGAACTGAAAATGTTTAATATGAATTAACAGCTTCAGGAAAAATTGTAATTTTTCTATTACTCGTGATTTCCCCTCCACCACAGCAGCTTTTCTGCTAAATGTGCTCGTATTGTCAGCTATTGTGGAAAACCAAATGAGGGGAAACTTGGGGAATTATCTTCTGCTCCACTGTGATTAACTCTGCAAGGAAACAAATCACACTTTCCCTTTCACACCTCTCACAGAGGCTGGTTCCAATCCCAGGCTACACCTCAGGTAAAGGAATGCTCTGCCCTCTGTTCCCTCTGGGAATGGTGGGATGTCTCTGCCTTCCCAGACTGAGGCAGTACCATCCACCTTGGTTTTTCCTCTCCCTGCTGTCCTGGTGTTTGGCCCAGCCTTCAGATCTCATCATTTTTTCTTCCAAACCTGGGAACATCTTGGTTCCAGAGGGTCAGTTCAAACCCACCTTTTGCTGCAAAGCCTTTGTACACTTTCAAAGTTGGAGTGTTCAAATTGCAAATGGCTCAAAATTCTCTGTGCTGCTCCAAGGGGCTTTTAATATAATTTCTGCGGAATTTGGAACTCGATGAGCAGAAAATTGCAGGAATCTCAAAGACTCCAGCAAAAGGGCTAAACAGTAGTTTGGGTCACATTGTGCCTTCTCTGTAAATTCCCTTTCCTTTCTCAGCCCAGTGCTCTGCTTCTGGAGAAGCTGGGGACAGCAGTGACATCTGAGAGAGCCCAGGCTGTACCAGGTGTCAATGGCATGGACATTCTACAGCCTCTGGGAGCACCATCAGAGGGGAGCTATGGGGAAAAAATAGGGAAAAAACTGAAACAAGACTGGAAATTCAAACTGAGAGGAGATTTAGATTAGATGTTAGGAGGAAGTTGTTCCCTGTGAGGGTGGGGAGGCCCTGGCACAGGGTGCCCAGAGAAGCTGTGGTTGCCCCTGGATTCCTGGAAGTGTCCAGTGCCAGGCTGGATGTGGCTTGGAACACCCTGGGACAGTGGAAGGTGTCCCTGTCCATGGCAGGGGGTGGGACTGGATGATCTTTAAGGTCCCTTCCAACCCCATTCTCCGATTCTGTGGTTCTACAAAAAATGCCAGACTCAGGCTCAAAAATATCCAGAAGTCTTTAGCATGGATATTTAAGCATGTGCTTAAAGAGATGTTTTGGGGCTGTCCAAAATGAGGACAGATTAGGAATTTACACCAAATAACTTAGCTCAGTTTTACAAGGACTTTTCTAACTGCTGCCTTTTTGCCTCACATCAGTGTCTCCCACCTTCACGTTCCTGCTGCTACTGCTGTGACTAAACCCCTTATTTGTGCCATACCTTAATCACCAAATTCCTCCTCCAGAGTGCTGAAGCAGTAGATAATGTCTGTGTTTTTATTTGTCGGGTCAAGAGCACCAATTCATAGCTCAGGGATCATCAGCACTGTGAGCTGACACCAGAGTCTGTCCAGCTGCTGTTTTCTTACAGTCACACAACAGAAAATCAATGGTGTCAGGAACACTGGGATAATTCTACTGTTACAATCAATACATGCTGATTAAACCAGTTGTGTCTGTTGGGTAAATTTGCTGCATCATAATTAGAATTATTAATTAAAAATAGGAAATCAATTGACACAAATTAAGCAAAAAAAGAAATTTGCTTTATTTCTTTGACACTCTCTCCAGAGGCCTCAATAACTGTGACAACAGGGACGTGACCGAGTGGCATTTGTCAGTTTTTTAATGCTGTCCTGAGTTTTAAAAATTGACTTCTAAACCCTGCTAATGCAGCTCCCAGGAAATCAGACAGGAGATGTCATGTGTGCAAGAAGCAGCTATTTATTTTATTACAGTTAGTCATTATTCCCTGCCTATCCAGCAGTAAAAAGCAGGAGTCATGTGCACGGCACCAGGGAGGGGAAGCAGGTGGGGAATGAAAGCCTTGGGGAGCAAGAGGAGCCCATCCCCTTCCCACGTTGTTTTCTGTTTTCAGATAACAAGGATAAACAAATTGATCACTTCTGTGCTGGTTCTAATGGGCTTCTCATTGCTGGCTACTTCCTATAATGTGCTGGTGACCTTCATTATTTTCAGGGACATATTATGTGGGACACTAAGGCAGGGACAGCAGGAATGCACGTGGTCTTTCATTTCAGCTCTTTATTTTCCTCTCTGTTTTTTCGGGATTTTATGGAGTTGAGGTTTTTTTCCCTTCTTTTAACTGTCTGTCTCAGTGTTCTTTTCTTACACTTTCTCCTTGTTTCCTCCTACTCGTAGTGATTTTCCTTTTTCTGTCTAATACTTTCCATGCCTTGTTTTCTTCCCCCTGTTCTGTTTGCACACATGAAAGCAGGAAAATGCAGGAATACTTTGGATTTTCATACTTCTGTGCCTTGCTCACCTACAGCCAAATATTTTCTCTGAGCTTTCACACTTACGAAAGATGTGAGGGCAGAAAGGACTGGTTTGGGTAAATGTGTGACTGGTCACTGCTGGTGCTGGTTAATAGAATGTTCTTTTACTAATTATTGGTGGTGAACTGGAGTTTGGGTTATTCACCTGGAGAAGAGAAGGCTTCAGGGAGACCTCAGAGCCCCTTCCAGGGCCTAAAGGGACTCCAGGAGAGCTGGAGAGGGTATTTAGACCAGGGATGGAGGGACAGGACACAGGGAATGGCTTCCCACTCCCAGAGGGCAGGGATAGATGGGATATTGGGAAGGAATTGCTCCCTGTGAGGATGGGGAGGCCCTGGCACAGGGTGCCCAGAGAAGCTGTGGCTGCCCCTGGATCCCTGGAAGTGTCCAAGGCCAGGCTAGACGGGGCTTGGAGCAACCTGGGACAGTGGAAGGTGTCCCTGTCCATGGCAGGGGGTGGGACTGGATGATCTTTAAGGTCCCTACCCAAACCATTCCAGGATTTTATGACCTCATTCATACAGCTTTTCTAGTCCTAAACCTGTTCTTTAAGGTGTTTTACAATAACAGTATTTCATTGACGTGGTTTTCCAAGACCAGTCAAAAGTAAGAGCAAATAAAAACGTCTTTAGTGTAAAAGCCAAGACAGATTGAGTGGTTTGCACAAGAATCAGGAAAAGCAGAGTTGTTAAAAGTCCCAATTCCAAAGACTTATGGCCATGTCTCAGGCAGGCTGAGCAAGCTGCCAGTTCGGACCTCCCTGACAATGAAGAACATATGGAAGCAGGAGGATCTATCCACTACATCTGAGCACAACTGTTGAGTACCTTAAAATTAAGCTGTAAAACGTGGGCATCAATAAAGAACTTTACAGCACTCGTGTAAATAGTGTAAAATAAGGTGGATGTACTTGAGCAGTCAGAGCCTGCAAGGGGAATTCTGGCAGCTACGCTCGGGGTGAGTTGTGCTCCCAATGGGAAGTAATAAAGAGCTCCCACGAGGAAAATGGTCCCATAATTGAGACTTGAGAAAACAAGGACTTGGATCGACAGCTTCAAATCTTTTTTACTAAGATTCCACCTGGCAGTATTTTGTGGGCAGCAGCTCAACACTCTGTTGCCAGAACAAATCTGAAGATAAATCAGGTTATAAGGCTACACTGGGAAAACAAGTGGTGGCTTTTGCTTTCCTTTCAGTGGGCTGTGGATCAGGGCTGTAATTAGTGTCTCTGCTTTATAAATCTTTGTCACAGCATTTGTCACATGTCACGGCTGTGGCCCTGCTCCACCACAGGTCCTGTTGCTGTAAGTGAGATGTGAACAGTCACCAGTGGTTCCTCTGTAACTGGAGGGCAGGCAGGAGGAAGTAAAAGGTTATCTCTCGAGGTGTAGCCATGATGAGCTACAATTGCTGTTTTTTCAGAAGCTTTGAAGATGGAATTAGTCAGCTTATGCATGAAAGTGCTTGTTGTTGCTTGGCAGTTAAGTGGTGTTTTGATTTTTAATGAAATTCACAGTATTTGCATTATGAGGTTATAATTATTTTTAAGTCCGTGGGTCTAAGAATTAGCCTGAAGTCTTCTGGCTGATATGAGGAAAAGTAACACCTAGAAATCTGTGTTCACCTCTGACATGCTTAAAAACTTGAAAAAAATTGCTGTTATCACCTGTAAATTGTTGACTGTAGAGCCCTGCTTTTAAAAATGTACAGAAACTGATACCAAAGCTGGAAAAATTGAATCTTTTCCCAGACTGCTGTTAAAAAGTTGGCTTTAGCTCTTTACACAGCTCCTCTTGCATTCCTAGGAAAGAATAGGGAACAAGACATTGGTTTCAACAATGACCATCGATGGCCAGAGCCACCATGGCAGGGAATTAAAAGATTTTTTATGCAGTTGCTAAAAAAGTATGGCTGTGTTGCTTCCAGCTCCCCTCAGCTGCTGCACTACTGCTGCCAAGGAGTCATTCCATGATCCACTGACCTGCTGGGTTCAGGAATCACAGAGTTGTGAGATAGACTCTGAAAGGAACTGATTGAATTGCCATGTTTACTGCAGCTTCTCAACAACTTCCTTGCTTTGCTAGCAAATGTAAAAGGTTAAAAATGCAGATTTTTAAAATTATGTGCACCTGTGTTCTCAAGTCTCAGTGGGAAGTCACCTTCTTCAGCTTTTAAGTGCACAGACCCAATAATTTCCACTACCTTGATCCTGATCCCCCAGTTTAATTTTCTGTGTGCCTTTCAAGAGTTGAGGATAATTCTTGGACTCATAATGTTGCTTTCAAGTCTTCCTTCTCTCAGATCTGCCTAGGAATGAGTGAAATGAGTCAACAGTGGAGGTTTTTTTAAGCCTTCAAGTTTTACACCAGCTCCCTGACAGAAAATGTTAGAATTCTTTTAGTTTGACAGAAATTAAGGATGTGCCAAACAGAGGAGTCTGCATAGATGGGAGTTACAGAACAATAAAGAATTTACATTTGCTGGCTGTGAGGTCTCTATAAGGGCAAGTCCTTCTGGTGCAATATGAACTTAATTCGTTTACTTGTAACAATTTTAATTAACAAATACTTCAAGAAGCTCCAGTAGTCTCTGTCTGTGGAGTTTTACTGCCTTTTGGATCCCTTGCCTTGCAAAAAATTCCAATTGTGCAACCCTGGCAATCAGCAGGGAAACAAAACCTCCCAGGTCCCAGCACGGCCCGTGGAAAATTTTGCAGCAAATGTTGTGTAACTTGGATTTGGTTTGTTGGAGGCCAAGTGAGGGAGAGGATCAGCACAGGTCTGTAAGAAACAATGTCAAGGTTAACGGGGATGGAAGAAAATGGAGAGAAACAAACCTGGAGAATCCCAGATTTCCTTAAAGAGAGTGGTGGAGCTGGGACCTGGAAAACCAGGAGGGAGAATTCCAGGAAGCATCACTCGGTGTCACGGCACTGACTGAGCAGGGTGGAGGGGTTGTTCCCGCCTGGGTCCCTTTCCCAGGATGTTCAAGTCCAGCCTCAGCCTCATCCCACTGCAGTTTGCATCCCAGTGAGGCTGTTTGTACCAACTTTCCACTTTTTAAACACTGCTATTGATGAGAGACAGGAAGATACTGTATGAATTGATGTCTGTATACATTAAGAGTAATTTTTCATTGTTCAATTCAGCATAGGATTATAAATGTAGGAAAAAAATATACTATAAGGTACTTATAGCATAAATTTACACTTTAGATCTCGGAGCTGTTCTATCTCAGTGCTATCACTTCCTTTCTGGGGAGTTTTGTAGTTTAATGTAATTTGACTGTCTCAGTTTCCCTTCTGTGAAGTGGTGATTAAATACATTTTCCAGCTCACAGATGGACCCTGAGAATGAATCAGTGTTTGTATGAGACTCTGGTGATGGGGGCAATTCTATTAAATGTGCAGAACCTTTTTTACATACCTATAGATCCTACACATTCTGTTCTTATTGCACAGTTTAGAACCCAAATTGTTGCATATTGTCACTTTTTTATTATACCAGCATACTTTGAATTTTATTTAGTAATGTACTCTGAATAATTAATCATTCAACTAATAATTATCCATTCCAAATAAAACAACTTGATTACTAAGCCTGATGAGGAAAATCCAGTCAGGAAAGAACCCATTCAAAAACAACAACATTCTGCAGATATCCTTAATATTTAAAGAGTGAGCTATATTTAGTAAATTCTTCTGAAGCAGGGGGAGAGGAACGGATGCTAATTTCCTGTGTCATCAGATTTGTGCATGTGTGTCAGCAGCATTCCTAAATCACCACCTACCACACAATCACCATCCTCCCAGGCATCAGGAATATCCAGCATTTCCCTGGGTGGTTCCTGTTGTGGGCTCATGCCTCCTTCTGCTCATGGATTATTTAATATTTGGGGGGTGCGGTGTTTGCTCTGCTCAGATGTTCTGCAGGGAGCAGGGCACCTTTCTTAGCCAAAGAAACAGCAAAGTCGTGGGATCAGTGTCATTTTCCAGATGGCACTCACTTAACCCACGGAGGCCAGCCCTTTTCAAAGATGATTACAGATGATGGAAAGAAATTTCCTGGCTGGAAAGGGCACAGGGGTGAGCCTGAGGTGCTTCTGATGGCACTGTGCAGCATGGCCAGTGACAATTTAGGTGATGGTCTCATCAGATAACCTCTTTTTCCCTGGGATTTTTTAAAGATATATCTCTGCTGCCACTAGGAGAATGTAGAGATCTGAACCTTAAAGGGAGTCTGGCATTTAAAACTTTTAATACACAGGTGCTGTGCTCTCCTCCAGCAAAATCCTGTTCGCTTCCCATCCAGAATTTCACATATGTCTGTTTTGCTTTCTCCTTGTCAGTGGCACTTGTCACTAAAAAAGAGAGAAATTAAATTAATGCAGGGCCGAAGCTGTTCCACAGTTCCTCGGACTGCAGGAACTGCAGCTGAACCTCCGGGAACTGACACCCAGAGCCTGGGAAGTGTAGCTGCTGTGTGGATTTTCCTGGTTTCTGTGAGGCTGACCCATGGATAACGCTGGAGGCACGGACACGTTGTTTGTAAACAATGAAGAGAAAACATGTGGAGTGATGATTTAGTGTTTCTCCCTGCCTGACACTTGATGGCTTAATGCAGGAATCCACAATGGGGAAACTGTTCTGAAAGCACCGGCTTCCATATGGCTGGGATTTTGTCAAAACATTTCAGCTCAGTACACCCATAACTGATTGTGAGCAGGAACAGTTTTGATCAGCCTGTTTTTCAGAATGTAAAACAGTTTAAGAATTGTCTGTTTTTAACATCATAACAAAAAAGTTTCACTTCCCAGTTTAGAGCAACTTCTGCTTTAGAAATTGGCATTAATTTACGCTTCTGTGAACAACATTGGAACATGTTGGGAAGTCAAAATAAAATAAAATATCAAGGTTTAGACATCCAATCTCAATAATTTATGAGACAAGACTTTTTCCTCCTGCCTGGCTCTCCAGAAGGAAACCCAAGCCCCACTGGTGGGCAGAGGAAGCTGTAGGGACACAGGCAGAGAAGCCTGAACGTTCTGCTCACTTGGGGCTGGTGCTTTGCTTGCTGAGGCTGCTCTGCTCTCTCAGCATTTGCATCCTAAAGAAGTGGTGCAGGAGAGCTGCAGCAGTGGTGCAGTCTAAGGAGCTGCTCTAGGGACACTGGAATTTTTCTGGCATCCACCTCTCCTGATGCTGGGCTCTGTGTCCTCTGCCTTTCCCCACACACCCAGGGACACCCAGGCTTTGGCTCCTGGTGCTTTAGCTATGCAGTATTTGTCTGCCTCGTGATTATCTCTTTATTAAAAGCACATTCTACATCTCGGTGCCTGAGTGATGTGAGAAGAGGGTGTAATATTCTAGTATTTTGGTATTTTCGCCTTTTTTCCCCCCAGTAGTTTCAGACTTGCTATTTTGTGTTGGTAAATACAAGAAAGGTTTTGCGGAGACTGTGCTGTCTCGCAATGTGTTTTGATGACGGAACGTTCTAGTTTTTACTGGGTCACACAGGGCAAGACTTTTTTACAAAACTGTTTCTTTTTCTGTGCCTGAAAGGGACATTACTATTAATGGTTTGTAAGAGAAAGACAGCAGTGTATTTAAGATATCTTAAAGACATTAGGTAACATTAAAGAGCCATGTGAAGGTTCAAGTATGCCTGGAAGAAAAGAGAACAGCAAGTAGCTGGTGTGGATACCTGCATACAGCTTTTTGCAAGCCTTTGAACTGTTCTAGATATAAAAGACACTCCTTTTTCAAAGGCCACTGGGCTTTCTGCTGCTCTAATTCTCTCTGAATGTCTATAAGTAACAGAATTCACACTAGTACAGGTAAGATTTTCCCTACATTCACTTGCTGGGGCAGAACGTCCTTTCAGCTGATATTGTTTGGCTGAAGAGCAGTGCACAGGTGACCCAGTGATAGGACAAGGCTGAGAGATCTTAAACTAAAAGAGGAGAGATTTAGCTTAGATGGTGGGAAGGAATTCTTGGCTGTGAGGGTGGTGAGGCCCTGGCACAGGGTGCCCAGAGAAGCTGGGGCTGCCCCTGGATCCCTGGAAGTGTCCAGGGCCGGTTTGGACGAGGCTTGGAGCACCCTGGGATATTGGAAGGTGTCCCTGCCCATGGTGGGGGGTGGAACAGGATCTTTAAGGTCCTGTCCTACCCAAACCACTCCAGGATTCTGTGATTAGGCATTAGGAGGGAATTGTAGCAAAGGGGAGAAGTGGTTCTTTTTACTCTCCAGCTACACTGTTGGAAATAAAAGGCAATACCACAATCCACAGTGTTTACTTCATTTTTCAGTATCAACTCAATAAAATAAATTGCTTATTGACCATCTTAAAAATGACCGATGAGTCAGGACTGCGAGTTATGTTATGCATGAAGGATGTGTTTATCCATCCCCTCAAAGGGGAAACTTTGTGGCACAATTTGAAGCTGGTGAGGTGGATACAGCATTTCTTCCATATGCATGTCTTGATTTTCTCCCTGCTCAGCCAATCCTGCTCCCTTTGCTCAGCAGCTGCAGGAGAAGGGGCACATCCCTGTGTGGGAATGACAAGGAGAAGGAACATCCTCTACCCCTTGTTGTAGTGACAAGAAGCTTTTATCCTTTAAGCACTGCTTTAACTGCAAATAAAGGGATATTGCCTATCTGGCAAAACATCAGCGGGGTGACCTTCCACAAGGCCAGGTTTATGCGCTGTGAAAAACAAGGAGCTGAGCGCATCTCCGAGAGCTTGGCCAGGCACGGTTGGTCCTGCTCGATCCTCTGCAGTCCCAGAGGGTGGAAAGGTGACTCCAGTGGTTGGATCAGGTTGCTTTACACATGGTGGATTCCCCAGGTGAAGGATGAAGTTGTCCTGCCCAGCTGCAGGAGCTGGGTGAGGATGTGACTGAAGGGCAGCCAGCATGGGCAGCCTCCTGCAGCTCCCAGAGTGGCCCTGTGGGTCTGCTCCAAACTGCATCAAAGTCAGCTGGAATTACTGAACCGAGAGAGGATTTGCTTCTGCTCCCACAACTGCCTTGCTGAGCACTCAAATAAAGGTTATTCAGAGTAGCAAGAAGTCCATGTGGATATTGCACATGGCTTTTTCACACCGGGCACAGCTGTGCTATCAACAGCTCTGAATCTCTGGGGACAGAGGCCTTTCGGAGCAGCTCTGCTGCCAGCACTCCTGAGCCCCTCCAACACTGCTTTCATGAAGGATGCATCTCTTCCCTATCCCTGTCCTGCAGTGTTTTAGGCATATCCAGTGTATTTCTATCCCTTCTTGCAGGCAAAACTGATTTTACTTCTGTGCAGAGGCATTACCCGAAAACTTCATTACCTAGTCAATGAAAACATCTAAAGTCCATCACAGACGTTGAGAGAGAGAATGTTTTACCCAGTTGGAAGACAGAATTTGGAAGTAAGTTACTTGCAGATATTATTATTACAAGCCTGTCCTAGACAATAATAATGAAGTATTGATGGAAGTTTTGCCAGAGCAAAGACTGCTGGGTTTCATACAGAGGAAAGATAGTATCTTCATTTAGTTTTATTAGGCTCTTGATACTCTGCCCATGTATTTTTTAATTCACCACAGTAAAATTCTAATTAAAGAACAGACTTTGCCTCCCATTAATATGACACTAAAAAAAAAATTTTAAAGAATGCAGCATCTTCTCCACAAAAATTATAATGAGAAGACAAGCTGCCAGTGTTGTATAGAATGTTGTCGCTCCCTTATGAAGCGTTTCATGATTTTAAACTCCTTGTAAGATGCAGAGTGTCAGTAGAGTTAAAGGCTCATTAAACAGAGCGGTAATTTCTACAAAAAGAAATAGGAAATATTCTCAGGTTTTTTTAATGTTCTAATTTTCACTTCTTTTGAAGCATCTGTCAAAATAGCTCATAGTAGAAATTCTGAAAGCACCACACTTTGATATCTGTCAGGAGTAGAAGTTGTTTCTTCCTTTTTGCTGCTTCCAAAATATATTGAGTTTATTACAGGATTTGATGAGGCTGACATCCAAATACTTAACTTTTCTTTGACTTGGAGTGATTTTGTTTTCATTTATCCAAAATACAAACCTCCAGCTAGGTAACTGTTGTAAGCATTCTGCAGAACACCATAGGAATGTTCTTAAAACAGGAATTACTTCGGAAAGAAAATGTTTCCTGAGAGGATACTGAATAAACTGCAGGGCCTCTAAAGTGCTGAGACTGAGTGAGGTACCACACGTTGGGGAGTCAGTGACTAATGAGATCACCATCCGAGATTAAATCAGGGCCCAAATCAGCCACATGTTCCATATCTGATTCAGAGCAGGAACTTCAGGGAGAATCAGCAAAATCTTTCTTGAAGGATGAAAATCTGTTTTCCTGTCCTTAAGAAAGGAAAGAAAAAACCAAACACAAAATGAGATTGATTTCCTCCTGCGAGGGATAATTTATTCATTTTGGGAAAAATCAGCTGATGTTCCCTTCCCAACTTTCCATTTCTACCTGATGAAGCATGATCCATAAACTGGGAGAATGAGACTGACTGCAAGTCCTGCCAGCCTCAGATTAACCCCAGGGGTTTGCCCCTTGGGAGGATACACAAATGCATATTTACATATGCAAAATATATTCTCTGGGCAGCCTTAGCCTGTAAACATTGAGACTGGCATTTTCTTCATCCTAATTGTGTGAGCTGTGTAACTGAAAGTCTGGCTCTGGAGATAAAGGGAATCCAGGTTTGGGAACCTTAAGGCTGCAAAGCTACAAGCTCAGAAGTCAGCAAGTGCCAGGGTATTCTGTGCTCACATAATTAAAGAAAATATCATCATTCATAGACTCAAGCACTGAATTACTGCTGTATTTCCAACCTTTAATCTGACATTTTATTTTTGTGACACCAACTCCATAAGTCAAATGTCTTATTTACATGGGATGCTCCCTGTTTGGTTTGGTTTTCCTTAAAAAGCAAATGGAGAATAGGAAAAATCTCTCCAAGAGAGTCATCAGGCTGATGTTCAGGTGGTTCATCAACAGGCACAGAGCAAAGCCCTGATATGTGAGTCACATGGACTGAGAGCACAGGGCTGTCACCCTCCCCGTGGGCCACTTACTGCATGGAGATTAAACGGCCAGTGGGCCATGGCTGCTCCCAGGAAAAATTGTAAGAGGAGTCCTGCTAAGGCCCTGAAGTCTTTAATTTCAGATTGCTTTTAATACCGTTGGAATCTTTGAGGAATGTAGGTAATGACTTATCCAGGGGTGGCACTGAGTGTCTGCAAATTGCATGTTTATAGTTTGACTGAGTACAGGTGGATTTTCACTAGGGACACCTGAGCACAGCCCTGGGTGTGGGACAGTGCTCAGATCATGGCAGGTGTCCCAGCTGGGGAAATCATGGAATTATAATGTCAGTCTCTATGCATTTGGAAGAACATTTTTTGAAGGGCAATTCTGAAAATCTGGGTTATTTTGAGTGTTATTAACATGTGTTAGACGTTCCAACAGTGATCAGTCTTATGAGACAGAGGTTTTTTGGATTAGAATCAAGCAGATCAGCAGGTGATTTGTCAGTGACCTGGCTCATGCCTTGAGCAGTGTGTTGGTGTCACTTGAGGGACTCAGCACTGCTCAGAGCCAACACAAAGTGCTGGGAAGTGTCATTGTAAGGGAATTCCCTCTTCATGGACCTTGTTTCAAACCTATTGCTTGGCTTCTGTTTGCAAAGCTGTTGAACTGTCCTGAAAGGAGTCATGGTTATGCAGGGAGCAGACACAGCTCAATACAGGGCTGTACTTCTCCTATTGGTTAAAGTGCAGGGAATAAAAAGCTAATTGATTATTTTAAATTTTCATTCATTACATTCAGGCATATGTTTTACCTTTTGCTGTTTCTTTACCTGCTTTACATTAGCTGGGTCAACCATCTGGTTCCAAAACTGAATTAGACAAAAAAAAACCGCACCCAGAGTTACATCCACGTTTCACCTCAATTTGTATGCATAGAATCATTCTACAACAGTACAGTTACATTAAGAGGAGAACCTAGTCCTAATTTCAAAGTAAATTCTAAAATAATCTCTCTTAAACCATGTCCTCCTAGATTTAATAAGTTAATTTTATTTCCTGTTTGCATTTTTAAGGGCTAGTATGTCATTTAAACATTACAAACTGAATTTGGAAATATTCCAGAATATTGATTATTGAATATGAGCACATTCTGTGCTTTAGCAAATTTGTAGAAAGCTGCTTTAAAGTGTGAATTAATTGAAGTTCCCCATCAGCCAATATGGTCCTGAGTCTCTGGGCCAGGGAAAGCAGACACTGGATTTTTTCAGCTGTGCCTTGTGCGGGATGTTTGTGAACATCCCATTGACTTTGCAGACCTGCAATACAGAACTGGTCCCTGGCTACAAAAGAGACACAGGGAGGCTGATGCTGATGACAAGTGAATAAACTCAGACCTTGAGACCACAGGCTGTGGTGCTGCTGTGATAGAAGATGCTGGTTTCATATTAATAGTGTGTCTGTGCAGGGATGGAAAAGCTCTGGAACAGCACTTTTGACTCTCTCATCAGGATAAGTCACTCCATAAATGTCACCCCCTTCCTTGGGAGTCCTTTTATTTATCTGTTACCTCTTCAACCTCCTGTGTTTGCTTCATTGTGTCTGACTTGTACTGCTGCAGGGAGTGCTGGGTGTCTCTACTGACCCAGAACACAGCAATTCCCTAATCATTCCTAGAGGGATAAACAGCCCTTGGGGAGGGAAGTGGCACTTCCCGTGTGTCCTCGATGTGTATTTACCAGGACAGCACTGCTAACAGGATGCCATGCACAACCACAGCAGAAAAATTTCTTCACTAAAGGAGTGGTTAAGCACTGAAACAGGCTCTCCAGGGAAGTGGTGGAGTCACCATCCCTGGAAGGGCTCAGAAAACAAACAGATGTGGCACTTCATAGTATGGTTTAGTGGGCATGGGGGTGTTTGGTCAAAGGTTGGACTTGGTGATCTTGGAGGTCTTTTCCAACCTTAAGGATTCTATGATTTGATGATTCTACATGCAGAGCCTGCAGGAGAACTCACTTCAGGAAGTAACTGAGGTTTCAGTGTGGGAGTGGGGACGGCAAGAGGAGGAAAACCCTTGGTGCTGCTCTGAGCAGGCTCCACCGAGAGCTGAATCCCTCCCCTGTCACAGCACCCTGTGCACACCACTGTGATTGTGCTTAGGCACCCAGCCCCATCCCTTACAGAGCCACATTCATTTTCACTGGTGACAGTTAATGTCCAGCCGTATTTCCAAAGGTGAAAAAGGGAGGAAGTTAGCACGTTTGCCAGGGAATGTGGGCACGTGACCTGAAATATGGCAGCTTCCTTTAATGTAGCATCTCCCAAGAGAACAATGGCTGTTTCAGACTCATCCCTCACGGTATTGACATCCCCACATGCAGCTAAGGGGAGCATTTGTACCTCCCTGACACCACCTCTCTCAGGTTGCTTTCCTTATTGATGGTCTGGTTAAAGTCTCTGTATCATTTTGACATTTTTAATGGCATCTGCATTTACAGCGGAGCGCTCGTGTGAGCTTTAATCAGCTCTCTGTTCACACGTTGTTGCTGTTATTATTTATCTCTATTACAGTAACACACTGAGGCAATCAACAAGAGCAGGATCAGACTGTGCTAGGCTGGGGCTGGAGTTTAAAATGGTCTCTCCTTGCCCATGGAAGAAGGGGTGCTGACAATCCCAAAGTGCAGCAGGATCCCGTGGCTCTGAGCCTGATCTGCTCTCTGTCTCAGAACCTGGAGTCGTTGTCCACACCAGCCAGGATTTGCCACACTGATGTATAGAGACAAAACACCTTTTGTTTGCTGAAGTCTTTGGTTTCTTCTGTTTTATAATTTTCTAGCAGGAGCTACCAGACCTCAACATGTAGCCAGTTACACACTCGAGTAGTCTCACACTTGAGTGAGCCTGTTGAGCTCAGTGGAATTAATTGGATGAATAAGTACTTGGATTTTAGCTTACCATCCCTGTATCTGCCTTTGTAAAGGTGCAGAAGTGCAGATCTCGGAGTTATCATTGTATCATTATATAAATATCACATCATGTTCCAATGAAATGACTTCACAGTCTGTCACTGCAATACGGGACTTAAGAGGAAAGGGGAAAAGAAAACCAACAGGAATTTATAAACTTTGAGCAGAAAAGATCTTACTTTCATGTGAGGTTACTGCAGTGTAAAATCAGGTGAGGATGAAATTCCATTATCCCAAATTTTGCACTAACACATTGCTAACAAATTTCACTCAATTCCCTTTGGTGAGATTGTGGGCTGAAATTTGCTACAGGAAGGAATCAAGCATGTGATCAAATACTGATTGCAAACCAGTGTTCAAACAAGATGGACTTACAGGAAAGGAGCTGTGTTTGGGGCAAGCACTATACAGGTGAAACAAGATGCTTGAACTAATGATGGGAAATGATTGTCCCTTCCTATAAATGGTTTTCTTTTCCCTTCAGTTTCTTTCAAAGTGAAAAACACAAACCCAGCAGACAAATTGGATGCTTGGAGCACCCACCTGAGATGTGAAAGAGCAAGGATAGAATCATATTTTCTAATGAGAGTTATTTATTCCTATTAGGGAAATTAATTGCAACTGGAGCTGTATCAGCTCAGAACAAGCCACAGTCTGCAGCTGGGGCTCTGATGTGAGGTGTGGGAATGCAGGAATCAATCCCCAGAGCAGGCAGGGTGTAGTTTGATCCCTGCACGCCACTTCCCTGTGCTGAGGGACATCAGCTGTGCTTGTGTGGTTTGGATTTGTATCCTTTGTGGAGGTGCAGAACTGCATCCCTTGATGTTCAAGTTCTGCAGAAAACAAATCAGTGTTTCTGGAATGGAAATTACTGGGGAACTCCAGCAGCTCTGGCAGCTTTGCTCCCTGCCCCAGAAGGCTCACAGAGCCTTAGCAAGTGTCTATGTGAAATAAAGACAGATCATCTCTTTCCACAGATTCGCAGTAATAATTTAAGTCTTATAAAGAGTGAGATTTTGTTTGCTTGGCTCCCAGTGGTGTTAGAGAGGAGCTACCGTCCCTGTTTACAGCTGTGGGAGAAGTGAGGCAAAGCAAGAAGCGATCTGGGGTGAGGCACGAGCGGGATTGTGCACAGGGGTACGTGGTGTGCTCTGCTCCCTGCAGGACGTGAAACCTCTGCACCTGCAACCTCTAAGACCCTGCAGATGTTTTGGAGACCTTAGAATTATCTTCTGTGGGTTTATTTCAGCTTTTAACACTTGTTCAAGAAACACAAGTCTGTAAACTGGTAATCAGCAGTGCAAATTAAGTAAGAGCTGACTTCTTTTACTGCTGGATATCCTCACACTGAGCAATCAGTGTCTCCTTCTCAACATGAAGGATAATAAATAAAAATATTGCCAAAATTAACTGATAGCTGCAGTTTTCCAGTGTGGGTTTATAGCCAAGTACTGTAGAAGGAGAGGGCTATGAAATTTCTAGGACAAAAGCACCAGGCTTAAGTGAGCTTTACATTTACCTCGCTAATCCTGGAGACAGATCCGGGGCTGAGAAGCAGCACGTGTCACCTGGGATTAGTTTCCATGTTCGCAAATAAAGAGTTTGTGAAGACAGCCCTGTTGCTGGGATTCCACTCTCCTCTCCTGCCTGGCAGTGGGATTTACACCACTCACAGGAGGGTTGTTGGTGAAATTGAAACCAGCTCTGAGCACATCCAGCTGTACCTGAAAAGCGATCAGTAACTGTGTCCTTCCAAGGTGCCTGTTCTGAATAGGATGAGAATTTTCTTCACCCTTGCCATAGCTATGGTGAAAGGCTGCTAAGTGGAGGGTAGGACTGCTGAAGAAATGCTCGTTTTCCTGCTTTTTTTGGAGGAAACTGACCTCAGGTGTTTGCTTTGAGCTCTGTTCAGTGCATGCAGCTCAAAGAGGTGTTGTGCAGGCGCTGTTTCGATAGCAAATCAGGACAAACTGTTCCTGTAAGGCTGACTTCCCTCTCCCATCCTCCACATGGTCCTCACAAGAGAAGGAATCAGGCAGGATTGTCACATGAAGGGTTCTCACTGTGCCTTGATGCATTCCATAGGGAACCTCCTCTCCATGTCGGTGGCCAGAGGGTTTAGGGTCCTTCTGTGTTGCTGTTATTGGCACAGAATTACCTGACATACTCCATACCCTCATCCCTGAGTCTGGACAGCCTCAGGACGTCCTGTCTCCAGTGTTATTTTCTTCCCTTCTATCTATTTAGTCCAGACAAAAAAAAAAAAAAAAAAAAANCAGATGTTAAAGCCGGGCCGGGGGGGCAGTTTGGGAGCGGGGGTTTCTTTAGAAGGCTCCGGCCGAGGTGCACATGGGGCTGTGGGGTGAGGCAGCCCCTTGTCCTCGCGTGGGTAACTCGGTGTGTGTTCGCAGGCTGCGACAGCGAGCACTGGGGGCCCCACTGCAGCAACCGGTGCCAGTGCCAGAACGAAGCGCTCTGCAACCCCATCACGGGCGCCTGCGTGTGCGCTGACGGCTTCCGCGGCTGGCGCTGCGAGGAGCTCTGCGAGCCGGGCACCTACGGCAAAGGCTGCCACTTCCAGTGCCAGTGCCACCACGGGGCCACCTGCGACCACCAGACTGGCGAGTGCCACTGCGCGCCCGGATACACCGGGGTGTTGTAAGTGCAGCAGGAGCTGGGTCCGGACTCCCTTGAGCTGGTTTGGGTCGGCCGCGTTTAACGCGACGAGTAATTGGCTGAATTTACACCCTGTTACACAGTGGGCTCTGTAGAAATCAGAGAATGGGATTTCAGAGAGACTGAAGAAAGGGAACCTCTGTTCTTGCTGCTGGTTATACTTGTGGCCGCGAAGGGAGCCTTCAAGAGAGCTGGAGAGGGACTGGTGTGTAGTGATAGAACAAAGGGGAATGGCTTCCCACTGCCAGAGGGCAGGGATAGATGGGATATTGGGAAAGAATTGTTCCCTGGGAGGGTGGGGAGGCCCTGGCACAGAAGCTGTGGCTGCCCCTGGATCCCTGAAGTGTCCAAGGCCCGGTTGGATGGGGCTTGGAGCAATCTGGGATAATGGAAGGTGTCCCTGCCCATGACAGTGAATTGGATCTGGCTTCAATGTCTCTTCCAACCCAAACCATTCCAGAATTCTATGATTCCTTGCTATTAAAATAAAATATAGTGCTAAAATAAGCTTAAAAATCATTTATATTTTCCAACTTGTGCAACAACTTTACCTGTTCCTAATTTCAGAATGTGAATACAATCCAAATTGCAGTGGAGTTTTGATAAGCAGTTGGACTCTCTCATTAGCAGTCCAGTGCAGCATCAAATGGGACTTTTCCATCCCCAATTTATTTGACTTTCAATCTAACAGAGAAAGCATTGCTGTTAACTATATCAGCTTAGTATCTAGGGGGTAAATTTTAAGTATAGAGAGCAGGGATGTAGCAGTGTGACTCCTATTAACTTTAACGAGAATCATGTAGCTAAATCCCCATCCACCACACGGAAGGTNTTTTTTTTTTCTCCCTTTTAATATATTAAAACAAAAAAAAAAAAAAAAAAAAAAAAAAAAGGAAAAAAATTAATTAATAAAGAAGAAAACAAACACCACCAAGGAGAAGGCCTTCTTTAGATTATCGTGTATGTTATCTTATGGGAACATAGCAAAGAAACAATATTTGATGACATTATTAAATCGACAGGATTTGCTTGGCAACACCACCTGCCATTAAGTGCACTGCAGGCAGGATGTGACCCTCTGCATCTAATTCCACTATAAATTCATTCCTTCCAGCGATCTAAAAGCACTAAGAAACAGGATATTAAAAGATTTCGGGCCTGATCCAATAAGTTGTTAAATAAGTCCCATCTCTAGGTATAACAGTGGTGCCATTGTGTCCTTGCACCCTAAAGCTGGGTCCGGGGGGCAGATTCTGAAGCTGGGGCGGGTGGGGGCAGATGTTAAAGCCGGGCCGGGGGGGCAGTTTGGGAGCGGGGGTTTCTTTAGAAGGCTCCGGCCGAGGTGCACATGGGGCTGTGGGGTGAGGCAGCCCCTTGTCCTCGCGTGGGTAACTCGGTGTGTGTTCGCAGGCTGCGACAGCGAGCACTGGGGGCCCCACTGCAGCAACCGGTGCCAGTGCCAGAACGAAGCGCTCTGCAACCCCATCACGGGCGCCTGCGTGTGCGCTGACGGCTTCCGCGGCTGGCGCTGCGAGGAGCTCTGCGAGCCGGGCACCTACGGCAAAGGCTGCCACTTCCAGTGCCAGTGCCACCACGGGGCCACCTGCGACCACCAGACCGGCGAGTGCCACTGCGCGCCCGGATACACCGGGGTGTTGTAAGTGCAGCAGGAGCTGGGTCCGGACTCCCTTGAGCTGGTTTGGGTCGGCCGCGTTTAACGCGACGAGTAATTGGCTGAATTTACACCCTGTTACACAGTGGGCTCTGTAGAAATCAGAGAATGGGATTTCAGAGAGACTGAAGAAAGGGAACCTCTGTTCTTGCTGCTGGTTATACTTGTGGCCGCGAAGGGAGCCTTCAAGAGAGCTGGAGAGGGACTGGTGTGTAGTGATAGAACAAAGGGGAATGGCTTCCCACTGCCAGAGGGCAGGGATAGATGGGATATTGGGAAAGAATTGTTCCCTGGGAGGGTGGGGAGGCCCTGGCACAGAAGCTGTGGCTGCCCCTGGATCCCTGAAGTGTCCAAGGCCCGGCTGGATGGGGCTTGGAGCAATCTGGGATAATGGAAGGTGTCCCTGCCCATGACAGTGAATTGGATCTGGCTTCAATGTCTCTTCCAACCCAAACCATTCCAGAATTCTATGATTCCTTGCTATTAAAATAAAATATAGTGCTAAAATAAGCTTAAAAATCATTTATATTTTCCAACTTGTGCAACAACTTTACCTGTTCCTAATTTCAGAATGTGAATACAATCCAAATTGCAGTGGAGTTTTGATAAGCAGTTGGACTCTCTCATTAGCAGTCCAGTGCAGCATCAAATGGGACTTTTCCATCCCCAATTTATTTGACTTTCAATCTAACAGAGAAAGCATTGCTGTTAACTATATCAGCTTAGTATCTAGGGGGTAAATTTTAAGTATAGAGAGCAGGGATGTAGCAGTGTGACTCCTATTAACTTTAACGAGAATCATGTAGCTAAATCCCCATCCACCACACGGAAGGTTTACCAGTAGGATTCACAAAATCTGCATATTAATTTTAGGACAGCAAGCAATAGTTTCTTGTTTAAAATTGCCCACAGTGTAACATCAGTTCTCATTAGAGATCTTTCAGTAGTTTCAGAAGTAATTATGTTTTTCAGAATTATTTAAGGGGAAAAGATAATTTAGTCACTGAATTTGGTTGGAGATCTATTTCAGGTGAGTTAATACTTTTGCAGTCTATTATTATTTGTTGACCTGCATGAAGGAGAAAGTAAAAAATAAGGACAGTGTTAACCCTCATAAATAAGTGATAGGCCTTTTGAATATTTTATTTAGTACCTGATTTCCTCCTAGACATGTGACCTCAGTCATGGAAGCACTCACTGCTAAGGACTCTGCTTACTCTTGGGAGTGCTCCCCTTGACATCAGTGTGTCAGTTCTCAGCAGGGCCAGCCCCTGATATGTTGTAAGAACATCCTCAGCAGAGTTCAGTCAGTTAGGGGGAGAACATCCTGTCGTTTCAGAACCTCAGTGCTGAAAGCTCTGATGTGCAGGTATAGGAGACACTGGGCTTTCCAGGGATTAGCCTCACATTGCCCCCCCATGGGTACTGAGAGACACTCAATGAGCTTAAATAGCCTTTAAATGATGTTGAGTCCTTGCCAGTCCATTATACACTGCAAATGTTAACATTCAGTAGTGACTGGAGAAATTTCAAGCGTTTTAATCCCATCTTTTTATTCTGTTTGCAGCTTCTTTTATTGCCATGACATAGAATTCACATTGAAGGCTTCATCCTGCAACTCATATTTTCCTGGGCTATTTTAATGGTTATGAGTTGTCCTGTTGAGATGGGTGGGATTTGGTACATGCATAAAGGTTACACACATGCATCAGCCTTCCAGGGCTGGATCCATGGCACATAAACAACCCCAGCAGAAATTAAAGGAATCTCAGCTAATTGGCAATGCCAGCTGAGCCTTCGTCATTTGCATAAGGACTCCCATGATGACCTGTGTTGTGGGTTTTCCTCATTTACTGTTTCCTGTAGGTTCTTTAAAATGATTTCTTTGTTTTCTGTTGTTCTCTCTCCCCAAAGCTGTGAGGAGCTGTGTCCCCCCGGCAGCCACGGAGCCCAGTGCGAGCTGCGCTGCCCCTGCCAGAACGGGGGCGTTTGTCACCACATCACCGGGGAGTGCTCCTGTCCTGCTGGATGGATGGTGGGTACTGCTCATCCTCATTTAGGGCTTGGAATTGGATGTTAATTGTCCACTGTCTCAGCTGACGTGGATCTGCCAGGCTCTAACAATTCCCAAACTGGGACCACCTTTGCTAGGTGTGCACAGCACCTACACAGACAGGCCACCAGTGGTGGACCTGCCACCATCCCTGGAAGTGTTCAAAAAACATGTGGATGTGGCATTTGGGGACATGGGTTAGTGGTGGCCTTGGCAGTATAGGGGGAATGGTTGGACTTGATCATCTTGGAGGGCTTTTCCAGCCTCAGTGGTTCTGTGATTCTTTGACTGGGAGGTGCCGTCACAGAGCTTAAAGACAACAGTATGCCAAGAGACAAAAGTGTTGTCTCTGAGTTCCAGTTCCTTGGCATATTCCCTGCAGCCTTAGACACTGCCCTCACACAGGACAGAGAGCTCAACATTGTCAAAGGCACAAAGTGTCCTGTTCCCCTTCGGGGCAGAGGGAGAAGCCAGGGGGAATCCCTGGCTCAGGCAGGCAGCAAAGCAGCAGGAGCCCAGGACACAGAGGCCAGTTCAGTGTCATGTCCTTGCTCAGGCACCACTGCCATTGTTTGCCAGAGATTTGCTTATGTCAGGGCTTGCACTGCAAAGAGACAACTG